>JBBPNQ010000060.1:0-48415 GCA_038090975.1 Boletellus pseudochrysenteroides
GTCGCCAGCCCGAGCACCGCGGACCCAGACTACCTCTACACATGGACCCGCGACGCGTCCCTCGTCTTCAAGGTCCTCATCGACCAGTACACCCTCGGCCAGGACACCGACCTCGGCCCCCTCATCGACCTCTTTGTCCAGGCGGAGGCGACCATACAGCAGGTCACAAACCCGAGCGGCTCCGTCGCCACCGGCGGCCTCGGCGAGCCCAAGTTCAACATCAACGAGACCGCGTTCACTGACCCCTGGGGTCGTCCCCAGCGCGACGGCCCTGCCCTCCGCTCCACCGCCATCATCACCTACGCCAACTGGCTCGTCGCAAACGGCAATGCCTCCTATGCTGCCGACACCCTCTGGCCCGTCATCCAGCTCGATCTCGACTACGTCGCCAACAACTGGAACGAGTCCACCTTTGATCTCTGGGAAGAGGTCGACTCTTCCTCCTTCTTCACCACCGCCGTACAACACCGTGCCTTGCGTCAGGGGGCCGCCTTTGCATCCGCCATTGGCTACGCCTCCCCCGCGTCCGAGTATACTGCCCAGGCAGACAATCTCCTCTGTTTCCTCCAGGCATGTACCCCTCTTTTCTACCCATCCGTCTTGTTCAATCTCGCATAGTCTTTTTGGTCTCCCTCGCCCGGATTCATGACCGCCAACACGGCGGGCGGCCGGTCCGGCATCGACGCAAACACCGTCCTTGCCTCCGTGCATACCTTTGACGTCGACGCGGGCTGCGATGCCACCACCTTCCAGCCCTGCTCTGACATTGCCCTCTCAAACCTCAAGACATACATCGATTCGTTCCGCTACATCTATCCCATCAACGCTGGCATTCCCGCCAACGCCGCTGTTGCCACCGGTCGATACCCCGAGGATGTATACCAAGGCGGAAACGTGAGCAGTCCCACCTTGCTCCTCCCTTAGTCTCACCGCATCCTCCAGCCATGGTACCTGACCACATTTGCGGTCGCAGAGCAACTCTATGACGCGCTCATCGTCTGGAACAACCAACATGCCCTTACAGTCACCTCCACCTCACTTGGCTTCTTTCAGCAATTCAACACGTCACTCACCACCGGAACCTATGACTCTTCCTCGTCAATATTTACTTCTCTCACGACTGCCGTCCAGTCGTTTGCTGACGGATTTGTAGCCATGGGCGCAGACTACACCCCTTCTGATGGCGCACTCTCAGAGCAATTCAGCAGGGTCAACGGCACCCCTGTCAGCGCCATCGACCTCACATGGAGCTACGCATCTGCACTCACTGTCTTTGCCGCGCGCGCAGGACAGACCTCGGCGAGCTGGGGTGCCCAGGGATTGACCGTCTCCAGTGCATGCGCGACGAGTAGCGCCCCGACGGTGTCTGTCGAGTTCAACGTCAATGCAACCACGGTCTCGGGAGGTGCGTGATACGCACTCGCGCGGTGTCAGAATACCGACAAATGCAACAGAGAACATATACCTCACGGGCTCGGTCAGCGCCCTGACAAACTGGGGCACTTCCAACCCTATCCTCTTGTCCTCTGCCAATTACCCGATCTGGAGCAGTGCGTTTTACCCTTTTGTGTTCATGGTGCTCGACTGACGGAGGCCGCGTTGCTGTCGTTAGCAACGGTCAACCTGCCGGCGAATACCGCGATCCAGTACAAGTACATTAAGATCGACGATGGCCAAGTGACGTGGGAGTCGGATCCCAACAACGCGTTCACGACGGGGGCGTCTGGTGCTGAAACCTTGGACGACGTGTGGCGCTGAGCATCATTCAAGGGGATCTATTGAGCGGTTGGAAGATCTGGCATGGGTACTTGCACTTGTCATAGAAACCATTTCTTGGAATGAAGGGAAATTAATCCCGGATATCAACAAGATTTCAATATAACAAGGGAAATTACACCGGAAATGGAACAGCAATTGTACGGGAAAAGTGGTCGTCATGAATATCATTATTGGTTCCCATCCTACACCATATCCGCACCTAGTGCCCCTCAGAATCAAACACGGTCTGATGGCCTTGTGTCGGGACGTGTTGACTGATGGTGCCTGGGTAATATGCAGCGTCGGGGACGCCACTCTCGTCTAGACCCTCGGCGGCTTCGATGATCTCATACAGTCTCGAGGCGACTTCGGGTGGGGGTACACGCCCTCCAAGGATATCACGTGCCGGTACAGGCGAACCATAAAAATCGCGGTTTGCATCCTTGCGCTCGATCAAGGCAGTACCCTCGAGAGAAACGCCCGCAAAGAGACCTAAACCACGCGTCCATCAGCATCTCATCAAAAAGAAAAAAGGAGCACGCCACCGCACCTTTGCTCTTTGAATACGAAAACATACTGGCAGGATGGGCCAAGCTTGCCTGGACGCTCCCGCCCGTACCGATAGGTCCCGCCGCGGCGCTGATGTTGCCGCCAATGGTGACGTTGCCGCCGATGGAGAACGCGCGCACGGCGTCCTCCGAGTTGAGGACGATGACAAAGTCGGTGATGTCGGCGCCGATTTGGAGGCCCCATCCAAGGCCCCCTGTGGCGATGCAGGAGGGGGCGGACCAGGAGCCGTCTGGGAGACGGGCGATGACGAGGCCGGAGCCAGCTTTTCCAGAGAACATGAAGCCGGCTTTGATCACTTGGAAGACGGCGAGGCCTGGAGGGCGCGGGTGAGGGCGCGGACGGACGGAGTGGGTCGGACGTACCGCGTGCATGTTGTAGGACTGCCTTGGGGATGGCGTTGAGCGCAGACTCGGGGTGGTTAGGATCGGCTGCGTCGTTGGAGGTCAGATGCGTCTCCGAGATGGATTCGGTGGGGGTACAGACCAAGGAAGCTTGCCAAAATCTTGGCTGCCTTGTCTGCCTCGCCGGGGAGGGTGAACCCTTGGACGAAATCGCGAGAGCCAGAGGCAACACGTGAAGAGCCCTCCTTGACAAAGGCGCTGGCCTGGACGCCTGCTCGCTGAGCACCCCGTCTGAACTTGTCCAGCATCGACATCGTGGTGAGGGTCGACTGCGCGTTTGGTGACGGCAGCTTGGTTGGAGATGAAAGGGTTATGTAATACGTAGTCTACCATGTACACCGACGCTCGGCCCATACTTTGCGCTGATACTCGAGTAGTATAGGAACAAGGTCTAGGAGCCCAAATTCTGGCCAATACGCGTCCACCATGTGCACCTGTGTGTGTTCACAACACTGCAGCAGTGGTTAGGCGAAAGATCGGGGCAGCCTCGAGTCACCCACCTGCCAAGTCAAGAACCCACTTAGCCGTTTGACCCCGCTCGTGCGTACAAAGATGTCGAGTGGGGGGCTGCCTGCAAGAGAAGTGGATAGATGCGCGTCGATGGAATCTTCGGTGATCGTGCTGAGCGTCCAGCGTCAGAGGTCGAGTGGACCATGTGGAGCACCCTTCTACTCGCCTGCCATCTAAATCGCCAGCATCCATTGCTTCTTGGATGACACTCTCGACGGCGGTCATGATTTCGTCTTGTGACGCGTAGGGTGCACACACATTGAGGATCGCACTGTCATGTCTGAGATGGGTCGCGAATGCGAGCAAGACGTAGACGCACGCATTGTTGTGCCGGGTCATGTTCTCTGCCTTCTCGATGGCTGCCTGCACGCTCGGAGGGAGGAGCTCTCGCCTTCCCAGCACGTTCAGGCGGACGCCATGTCTATCGAGGATTTCACTATGCGACGAAACATGAACGGATCGCGTGGCATGAGAACACGGGAGAACACACCCGCGCTGCGCCATCTCGACGAGCCTCTCCTCGGCAAGATTCATGATCGTGTCCACCTCTTCCTTGGGCCGCTTGAAGTTCTCGATTGCAAACGCATACACGGTCACGCACTGTATACGTAGGCGTAGGCAGAGCTCCAAGACCTGAACACACGGACACATGAGAACGTGGGCTGTTCTGTGTGACGGATACGCACCCAAAGCAGATTTTTGAACCCGTCCGGATGGCCTTCTCTGCCTTCCTTGCCCAGTCTCCTTGCATACCTCCTGTTCCCGTCCATTTCAAACGAGATGTGCCGCGGTATGGGCCCAGTCGCCAGTATGTCGAGCAACAAGTAGATGAGCCATGTTTTGATATACGTGATTGAGGAGCGGATGAACGCGAGTGACATGGCGTGCAGTGAGTCAGGCTCGGCTCGGGTGTGAACCAGAACCCAACCGGACTTGTCCTGCACACAACCATGGCCAACCAGGACGAGGAGCGTCCGCTGCTGGACAACGACGAGGCCACTGTCCAGCCAGCTACACCAGCCAAATCACATTCCACCTGGAAGATCCTGGCCTCCCTCTGCGTCCTCGTCCTGCTCTCCGTCGGCGGAGCTGCTTACTTTACCGCGCGGACGTCTCAGCAACCGACAAGAGACACGGCACGGTTCTCGAACGGGACGCACGAGTTCAAGCGGACCGTCATTCTCATTTCCATCGACGGACTCAGGCAAGTCGTTCGGTGTAGCTACCCCAGTTCACGTCCTCATCTCTCTGACAGCGCGAGTTATCTCGACCGTGGCCTGACCCCCCATTTGCTAGACATTAGCAAACAGGGACTGAGAGCAAAATACATCAAGCCTGTTTTCCCTGTCAGTTCATTTATTCCGTATTCTTTGCGTTTGTTAACCCGCCCTGCCAGACACTGACGTTCCCGTGAGTCTCATTCGAAATTAAATCATCTCAGCTGACGACTTGGCTTCTAGCAACCACTGGGCTTTGTTGTACGCCGTCTCTCGTTGTTCGTCCTCCGTCGTCTGATGTGAATTTTACAGGACCGGTTTGTATGCTGAATCGCACGGCATCATCGCCAATGTACGTTCCACATGTCCTCTACTCGCAATGATTACAAGGTCCTGTCGTAGAATTTCTTCGACCCCATAACGGACACGGAGTTTTGGTACAACCGCCCAGAGTCCGCGTACACCCCCAATTGGTGGCTAGGCGAGCCAGTAAGCTGCATTGCTACCCACGAGTCCGTTGTTCACGAATCAATGACATAGATATGGGAGACGGCTGGACGCGCAGGTCTCGTTACCGCGAATCAAATGTGGTCCGTTTCCCTCTATATATGCGCTCATGTTCTCGAACCTCACGTGTAACAGGCCCGGCCCCGTCGGCACACTCTCCGGAGCCTCTCCAACTTACTTTGTTCCTTGGCGCAATGAAGTCCCCCTCCAGGAAAAGTTAGATAAGATACTAGAGTGGGTGGATATTGAGGATATAGACAAGAGGCCAGAGCTCATTCTGAGTAAGTAATTTTGGTAGCGCAGCGCAGCGGTTGCTTATCCGAACCTAGCCTACGAACCGTCACTGGATCAGGCTGGACATGCGACTGGGCCTATGTCTGCCCTCGTGAATGTGAGTCCATCCCTGGTGTTCGTGCATCCACCATATGGTCATTCATGCCCGCAGGAAACACTTACCAAGATCGACGTTTTCGCTCGTGATCTTCATAATTCCCTCCTTGCACGTAATCTCTCTCAAATAGTAGATGTGATCTTCGTCAGTGACCACGGAATGGGCGATACCAGTGAGGTCGAGTGGGTTTACTTAGATGAAGACGATATTCTTGGTACGTTTCTTTCTCTCCTCAGGGAACCATGTTCTTTCTTCAACGAAGTAAAGAGTGGCTGATTCTCTAACCATACAGGCGACGCATGGAGCAATGTTACGCACCATGATGGATGGCCTTCCTTTGGACTTCGCTTCTCAGAAGGAACAGATGAACGAGTTATGTTGGAAAAGCTCATCCGTGCATCCAAGGAGCCACAATTCAGTGGCAAGTTCCAAGTGTATACGACAGAATCCTATGTTGGCGGTACGCATCTCCCTTTAAGCTCGAAAAAATGTGAATTAGTTTTGTATAGGGTACCTTGAAGAAGCAACACCCATGCCCCCGCGTTACCACTTTTCTGCAAACGAGCGAATCGCCCCCATCTGGGTCATTCCAACGTTCGGGTACGCGTTGACAAACAAGCAGATGGGTGAAGATGGGATGAGCATTGGTGTAAGCTGCTTTTCTCTCCGCCCCTCCGTGTGTTGATCTTGCTTGCTCGACAAAGAACCACGGCTACGACAACGACGTATCTGCTATGCACGCGATATTTGTTGCCCATGGTCCCTTCTCGCACGGTGCCAAACTCTACTCGGCCGATACCCAGTCTTCCGCTTGGCACTCTGTGACTGACGGTACCTATATCATACCTGGGTTCGCAAATGTCGAGCTTTATAACCTTATCATGCGACTCCTTAATATCGAAGCTTGGGCGGCACCGAATAACGGGACGGCTGGTTTTTGGGACAAGTATGTCGAACTGTGAGCCGCTTTGGGGTGAATACCCGGTAGATGGAGGCAGAATTTTAGAACACACCGCCTGATACCCATATTTAATGTTTCGCTTTGGGTTCTGGGATAAGAACTAAATGAATACAGGCGAAAGCTATATAAATAGTCATCTTGTCGTCTACTCCTCGCTTACTCTCTCGAAGAATTCCCTCAGCGTGTCTGCCAAAACCCTTGGTAGTGCCTCCACGTCTCGGAGCACCACATAGTATTCAAAAGGGAAAGAGTCCAAGTAACGTTCCATCGTGAGTTCCATCAGGCCGGTAGTGGGCGAAGGCTTGTAGGAGACTTGAGACAGTGTCAGGATGGATGATTGACTCTCGCTCGACGTAGTAGCAGCACCAGAGGAATTCGAAGTGGAAGGCGCATTGTTGAGCGCATCGATCACGATGAAAACGACCAACACTCTCATTCCTCTTGCCTTCCTCAATATCCGCCTCACCCTCTCGTGATCCTGACAGATACCATCCGAAATGATGATCTCGAGTTGCCAGAGTTCCCTGCCACTCGTGCTGCTCGAACTCTCTCGCGCGGCTTCGAGCACGGACAGAGAGCCTTCGAGGAAAGCAGCGATATCCGTACGTGATTGGGAGAATGTGAACGCGTTCAGGACGCGGCCGCCCTCAGTCGGCGAAGACCCCCAGTCTTTTGCTCCCGCTGCGTCCGTGCCGAATCCTCGGACGAGCTCCCATCCTTCTCCAAACCTTGCCACGCCCACCTCCCCGACCTCGAGCTTTCCGAGCGCTTGAACGACTAAGGCGACGGTTTGATACGCCAGATGGACCGCGCCACCGCTCGAGCCGCCTCCGTTGCGCATGGATGCAGAGTCGTCGACGGCCAAGAGAACCTGATACTCCCGCGAGCTGGGCTTGACCCTCCGCATCCAGATCCTGTCCTTGGTGTACTCGCTCGCCACCCATCCTACGACTTTCCTCATATTTAGTCTTTTGCCACTCCGAAAGTCTCCTCTCAGGCGCGTTGCAAGAGTAGGAGCGAGGATGAGCCGGAGGGATTCGCAAAGAGCCAGGGAGAGGGATGCAGTCAATGTCGTATAGAGGGTCCAGAGATGGGAGGCAGAGGCGGGGGTGGGGTTTGAAGCGTGATCGGTCAAGGCGCTGAGAACGAGCGCGGAGGGTATCTCTGATTCCGATTCCATGTCATCCTCGGTTTTGGGCGCGGAAGGGTCAGGAAGGTGATGAGATTGACCTTTGGCAACGCCGCTGTCTCGTTCCGTGTGTACAACGGCATCCTCGACACTAGGGGCGGGTCGTTCAGCCGTTTTCTCCGCTTCCAACCTCTCCATCGCGACGTCTTTCGCCTCCTTCAACTCTTGTCGGTCCAAGAAATCGAACTCGTCGATATCCATGGAGCCGATGTCCGTCTCGTTGTTTCCCTCGTCAACCAACTTGAGTTCTCTCAATTTGGCAACCTGCTCCTCACCGGCAGGACCGAGGGCCTGCATATCATCGCCCTCTGGTGCATCTTCCTGGTGGGCATATTCGAGCTGCTCCGCGTTTTCATGCTGGGGAACTCGTAAGGGTTGTGGCTGATCAGCTGGTCCAAAGATCTCATCGAAGCGTTGTTGGATTGCTTCGAGTGCATCCCCAAGGCTTCGCAGAGGGTTGGGGGATGATGCAGGAGGGGGCTGATGAGCGTAGGCAGGACCGCGCTGCGTGCCTTCACCAGTAGAGCTAGGGTTGAAAGGCTGAGATTGAGTATCGGAGGTCAAGGGAGGTCTAGGTTGAGGTTGGTTTTCCACCGCGTCACCCGATCTAGAATGGTCATGAGCTCAAATAGTCAAGCAACATTGGGAACATACTGTTGTTTTCTGGGGTCAGGTTCTCTGGCACTCTCACCCCCATCAGTGTCCATTCCTGCTTGTGTGGAAGCAGAACCTGGTTGACCTTCCTGGGCACTGTCCCTGGGTTGTCGTTCGTTCTCGGACGACCCAACATCATCACCAGCGGCGAGATCGGGCTGAGCGTCAGTATCGCCCCTGCTTTCCTCCTCGTCAGGATTGTCTCTTTCCTCGTCCACGCTGCCCCCATCGAGAGCACGAGGTGGCTGCTGTTCGGCATCCTCAGGTTCGGAAGACATTGGACCGTCATCGAGAGGATCATCATCGAGAGTATGGTCCCTTCCCCGTTCCTCACCAACATCCTCGACCGTTTGATCATCCGATGCATCTTCCTCGTCGCTGAGATCTTCCATTCCTAAGTCGTCCCCGTGATCGCCCTGTTCGTCCTCGTCCTCGTCAAGATGCATGTCATCGGGGAGGTCAAGGATATTAGCATCCGGAATATGGCGGTCCATTGGGGCACCAGGGGCATCGGGGGATTCCATCTCCTCCCCAGGACTCTCGTCACCTACATCGACCTCTCCCTCCCCGTGCCTTTCGTCCCCTTCCTCCTCGTCTTTCGCGTCTTCTGTCTTCTTTTCATCTTTCCTTTCCTTTCCTTTCTTTCCCTCCTTCGCCACAATGTCTGAATCCTTCCGCCGATTCTCCTGCGACCTGCCATTCTGTAGCTCGTCCTCATCTTTTCCTCCGTCGCCTCCTTCGTCATCTCCCCACAGCTTCTCGTCTACTGCGGTTGGATCCAACTTGTCAAGCTCACCCAGCCGCTCGTCTGGCCCTTCATCATCCTCCCCTTCCGTCTCCTCATTTTCGTCACCTTCTTCAATCTCGGGCACATCCTCCGTCTCACCTCCAAAGTCCTCACTCATCTCGATCGTATGTTCCTCGTCTTTGCCTTTCTCTCTTTGCATCTCCTCGCCATCGTCTTCGCCTCGGAGGCCCTCCACCTGACTCTCGTCCTCGATCTCTTTGCTCACATTTTCGTTTCCAGTACCTTTACCCAAGCCCGTTCCTCCGAGCTCTGTCGCATGTCCCCCTTCGTCCCCGGCAGCATCGCCTTCTTCCATTTCGGGGGGTATGCAGAACCCTTGAGTTCCGAGTGTGTGCACGACAGAGCACACGACGTAATCCAATTTGAAAAGTGCGCGCGTCCACCCCGCCAGACTTTCGACAAGCTCGCCTGCAAAGGTCAAGAAACATGATAAGAAAGGCATCACCCTCTTCAACGCTCGCTGCCGCGAGGCGTGCGGGAGAGATGAGAGACGTGCACTAGCACTGTTCAGTCGGTCTCCTAGTGCGGAAAGGTCGAGGAGGGCGGCGAAGAGTGATGTCGTCTGAACACCAAGTCGAATATAATTGTCTTTGGCTTCTTCAGGTTCGGGGAGCGGAGCCGCCTCGGAGCATTTGCGAAGCATGGACTGGACAATGATGAGGAGTGCGTCGATGATGCTGTCTACATTTCCGACAGCATCGCCCTCGGATAGAGGCTGAATCAACTGGGAGAACGAGAAACTGCCTTGCTCGCAGATCCATTCTCGGGTCGGTTGGAGAATATATATCAGCTGAGGACAGATTGTTGACATCTCCTCAAGTTGTCCCGGAAGCTCGCTCAGGTATCTTGCAGCGCCCACGACAGCATTGTAATCATCTAGAAAGGGTCTTATTATCCATGCTATCTTCTGATCACAATTCTGGAAACGCACCTCGAAGAAGTACGGAAGGCATGATAACTTGACACGATTGAAGTACCTGGGACACACGGTCTCGCCACGTACATGCTGATGAAACGAGAGTTTGACACCTCCCAACGAGCTCTGGGACAACACTGATGCTCTTCTCTATTTCAGAGAAAATACGCATGCCCTCTGCCAGCTCCTCCAGCGCGCGAACGGAATGACTCAGTGCATTGTGCATTGACACAATTTTGTCATGAGCGTCAATTACGATCGTTTCTGAATGTTCCGAAAGAGTCTGGAGCCGGTCCGCCTGCTGGCGAAGTGCCATATATCCAGAAAGAGCTTGGCACAACCTAGATGTCATGAACACCAATCAAAACGCCATCTTCGGGATCATGACGCAGCCGGATGCTTACCCCGATCTACCCTCGAGCGCTAAAGAGTACCCCGATTCCACCACAGAGATACCTCGGGAAAGATCACGTGTCCCCAAATCCGAGTGGTGATTCGAAAGTACCTTCCTGAGCGCAGGAAGACACCCACGTAGTCGGTCAAAGTAGTGTTCCATTTTCCCCACAGATGCCATTGCGCTACTTGCGGGCACCAAAGGCTGATTACGGATCCAGTATTCGTCTCTCAGCCTGTTGAGAACTTCGGGTTTGACGTTGTGGGCCAAGCCGCCACGCTTGAGCTCTTTGAGGAGATCGCTCCAAGCCTTTCTTTTGCGGAGAAGTAAGTTCTTCTTATACTTTTCTCGTCTTTCTTTGGTTAGATCCTGAGGGATGGTATGGTTTGCAAGGTTTCTGGCAGTCAGAATAATGTCCAAGGAAAGTTGTTCCACATCCTCAGCGGTGTAGTTCGAGAGGAATTGACAAATTGTATTGCTTATGAAGCCATTGAACCTGCCGATGGTCTGGTGAAGATTCCCGAGGTGAGATGGTACGGAAATCGAGCTCGAGACAATATCCGCGAAAGCGACCACGGACGGAAGGTTAAGTGGGGTTACAAGGACGGCCCGCTCCACCTGATGGTGATGGGCCTCGGCATCTCCAGCGAATATCGGATTCATTTTATCCATAACAGACTGTCTTAGGACATCGCGGAACTTGCGGATGATCTTGTATAGCTGATGATGCGTTCTTTGAGCACTTTGTTTCAAGGCTTGGATGTTAACATCTTTCCAGCTTGCAAGCTTGATGAATGCTTCAACTTCTTTCTCCAGCGCCTGTCTTTGGTCCCTCAGCGACGCAGAGAGCTCGAGGGCGAAAAGGTGAAAGTATCGCCAGGAAGAGTAAACAATACGGCTGACTCTGAGTAGAGTTTCTTGATGAATATGGGATTCTCGAGGTGCTATGGTGTGGATGAATCTCTCAAAGCTGCGGAGAAGGTCTAAGCGGACTTGGAATTGACCAAGTGAGCTGGATTGAATGAACTCGTCCAGTAGCGGTGGGAGTTGTCTGAGATACCCGTGTAGGCTGTCGGCGTTGCCATTTGTACTTTCCTCCACAGCATTCAACGGACCCCGTATCAGGACTTCGTATAAGCGGAACCAATACTCCGCCACGTGACCAACGAACGACCGGCTCTGGGATTCTAGCAAGCTCTTCCAACATGATAGTTCTAATCTTCTCCACTTGACGATGAGATTGGTTAATCCATGCTGATGCTCCTTGAGGCTATTGTCTCGGTTTGCGTACATTTCCCAGTCTTCCGTTTGCATCAGCAGTTGCTCCAGGACTGACAGAGTCTTGGCAATCGGAGTGGCGAGATCGAACGCCAATATGACATCACAGCGATCAACGAGATGCTGGAGTACCATCTGATCTGGCCAATCCCGGAGGATGACAATAAGCCGGCATCGGAGGGATCGGACCACGTTTGACGCTTTCTTGGTCTCTTGGATGTTTGCATCGGCGTAGAAGTTGAAGGACTTCGAAGAAGAATTGGAGTTGCCACATATATCCGTAAAATGCTCATGAAGAACAGAGAGCTGGAGATGCAACGACTGTTTTTCAAGTGAATCTGGTAACAAAGATGAATGGTCACTGATCCAGGATCGCAGAAAGGTCTGCCGTAGGGCATTGAATTTGCTTGTAGTGTGACCGATTTCAGTCGGGTCGACCGTGTCACCCATGAGTTCCAGATGAAGTTCGAGCAGTTGCTGTTGCCGATCTGGGGTCAGATGATATACTGGCTTGTTGTTGGCATGCGCAGCTGAGACTTCGGGAGGGTGAAAAGCATCCTCAAAAGTAGGGAATAGCTCCAAAAACTCCCTCTCTTCAGTTTCGACCTCTGTCAAAACATCATGCGTCGTCGTGTTTGCGCGATATAAGGAATTCAGATCCTGCTCTTTTTTCTCGTCACGAGCTCGATCTATCGACCACAGGCGATAAGCTTGCTCATAAGCTGCCCTAACCGTTATTAGTGCCGATGGAAATGGGCTACAGTGCGCTGCTGCGGCCACCCTTAATATGACGAGCTCAGCGGCAGAGAGACTCGCACTGGGAGCAGCTAGGGATTGCAATAGCTGTGCACTGCGTATGGAGGGGAATGCAACCAAACTGGTCGCCAGTTCCGTGGTGTGTTTCTGTAAAGATTGCTGCGAAGCCCAGCACATGAGGTGGAGACCCAGCCGAAGTTCCGTGAACGCCAAACGAAGGATGCACGTGATGTCATCAAACTCGGTGTAAAGGGTTTCTATGCGCTGACAAAAACCTGAAATAGATTCTTGAACAACCACTTCGCGATCGAAGGCAGAAGCATCCCTCGATTCCAGGGCACGCGCCAGGTCGTCGATTTTGGAATGGTGGATTACTTGGCTAATGAACTGCGATACCTCCAGCCAATAGGTGTGTAGATTTGTTAGGTTGTCCCGAGTTGGAATATTCGCCGACGAGTGGGCAGTCCTTAACGAATTCTTGGCGGAGGCTTCAAGGTAAGCAATGACATCGTTCGTCCTATTTGCTGCTGTTCGGTTCTCAAGCTGAACGTGGAGTGCGATCTGCTGCGTCAAGAAATCTGCTTGGTCCTGAGCGTAAACCGCCGCGTGGTGTATCATTGCGGCAGGATCGACGGGTATATCAGGAACGAAAAGTTCAAGGATGACTCTGCTCAACCCAATCCAACATCGCCCGAGATGAGACACCGCAATCTCAGGTGACGAGGGCACGTCCACATTGTATTGTAGCGCAGTGGTTAAATGTCGGATGGCCTTCCGCAATGGTTCGTGGTTTGTCTGTCCCAGTGTGTCTAGGAGTGTCTTTGACGCCCCTATGCTGTCTCTTCGGAGGCCCGCACGCATGCGATGGGAAGTGGCTTCGTCAAATGAGGTCACAAAGCAAGAGGCGACCTTGACAAATAATAAGCCCATATTGCGTGCAAGCAGTCGTTTTTACTCACCAGAACTACGCTTTGATTAAACAATGCGGCGAGTTGTTGAAGCCGCGAAGTATTCGCGAAACACTGTAGCACGGTTAGCCCAATATGACGCTTGACTACCTCTCCGTGATTCTCGAGCGATACCAACGGGGCCCCCACAAATTGACTGCGAAAAGAGTCAAAAGGTAATCGCACAGACCACGAACTCATAGTACCTCTTTTCCAAAGCACTGAGAAGGTGGGTGGGGCGGAAGATGATATGTGGTCCACTGACGTGCTGAAAAGTAAGTGAATACTTGAGGGAGTACATCCCCAATTCTTGCTACATACCGCTTCTTCTGATTCTTTATGCCACAATGCTTCGAGCCATTGAGTCACCACCGTAGCGATGATACTATGAGAAACTGAAACCACACTATGAAGTACGGTACGAATGGTAACGAGTTCGGGACGCACTGGAACAGTCTGCATCATGATTCCATATTACATGTTGGTATGATGCAAATCGCCGCAGATCTTCGTTCGGCTCCTCGAGAGCCACCGCAATGAGCCGCTGGAGTATCGGTATAATCACCTGCACGTTGTTGCCTCAACTGTCTGTTCTATATATGCATCTCGCGTAGCGGACTTACATCCATGTTTTCCGCACGAAGATCGCAAAGTACCTGCAATTCGACCAGAAGGGAAATAGGATTGCAAGTCCCATGAAGACCTATATCCTTGCTAGGGACCTTGGATGCCCACTGAAGTAGAGAATCAGGATATTACAGAGAACAACGTGAATGCCCTCTTACGTCTTTGACTTGGCCAGATATATGCGCCAATCGCTCAGCCTTGTCTGGCTTTAAGTGCATCGGTAAAGTCGCAATAGCGAGGATCTCTAACTGCTCTCGACGTAATACTAGGTAGATAAGTCAGATGTGTGTAACCCCTCACAGGACCCTAGAATACCTGGTTTTGAGGATTCTGTAGGCAAGCAAGCCAACAGCCGGATGTCAACTGACGTAATATGGGTGGGCCTCTCTATGCGTAGTTGCGACCACATGTCCACCAACCCAAGACCGGACGACGGAGAGACTGCGTTCTCTAAAATAGTAGATGCACGAGCAAGATCTTGATATGCAGGGGAATAATTGTCAAGTGCTTTGGAGATCAGTTTCGATAAAACTTGAACGCAGGAGTAGTCAAGTTCCTTTTGAGTGATAACCTGACGAAGTTTCCTCGAAATGCTGAGGAGATCGGCAGATTTACTATAATCCTGCAGCTAACGTTACAACATGGCTCAGGCATTGGAACGAAAACGCTCACGGATTGAGAGCCAGATACGCCAGAGAGTAACCGCTCGAGTAACATCTGGGCAACTGTTTGCACCTCCGCCAGTACCGATTGCAATGCCTCAGTCAGATTCGACGAGCATTTAGCCAGCGCGCTACTTGACTGGTCCCACCTACGATCGTCGCTCCTATCAAGGAGGAGGGCAGCGAAAAGACGCAGAATTTCAAGCTTCAACGCATGGTACGAGCAGTACTCTGCCCGTTCTGTACAGCATGGACACGGTGGATAAACCATGAAATCATCCATTGGCTATATATCCAAGCAAATTGAGTACATCGGTGTGGAAGAGCGGATGCAAATCCCGCCGGCCATATGAACACTGACCAACACATCATCGAATGGGCGCGGAACAATCTGAGATACTCTCTTCACCCTTGAAGCAAGTGTTTTCGAGACCTCACCGAAGGCGGGGTCTGCAAGCACAGAGCACAGGAGGCCGTTGGGTGACGAAACCTCAAGATAACGCCTGAGGATCCAGTTTAGAGGTATGGGGAACGACCTGACAGCAAAATAAACGAGCGCGCGTGACAGTTGAAGATCGGAGACGTCCATGATTGGCGCATGGACGGCCAGGGTGGACAAGGTTGAATCGTGGTCAATACCAACGGATGGAAAAGATTGTGACGGGCCGGGTAAGCACACAGAGAGGATGCCTCGACGTGCTTGTTCGTGGGATACATAGCAAGATGTTGTCGTCGTCAAGCCAATAGGAAGGCGAGAGTGCGCGAGCACGCGAGACCGGTCCTCTTCAGTAAAGCAACTCAACAGTGAAACCTCCAGACTGCGATTGCGCATCGCCCTGGACAGTTCGCCATAGTGAGGGTCCACAGTCATGAGTAGCCGGAAGTTCGGATGTGGTGTGAATATCTGTACCTCGCCATTGACAAGGCCTCGTTCGGTTAGCACCAAATTGCCGTTCGGTTCGCAGAGGGAGTTAAGTCGATCGAGGACGGAAGGATTACACATATTTGCGCCATCGAGAACAAGCCAGTGACCGCTCTTCATCGCCCGTATCAGTGGACCATCGATCCACTCGAAACGGCCCTTCGTAACCTTAACTTGGGTCAGGTCGCGGACTCTACATTCCAACTCTCGCCGAGCTGTATCGAGGGAACGGTCATCGACATCAATTGCTAACAGCTCTGCCAAAAGTTCAGAGACGGCCTGTAAAACCGATGCGGATGTTCTCCGAACAGAGATCAATTCGCGCTGTAAGACAGCTCGGTACTGATATCTTGAAGTGATCCCACAAGTAGAACGCGCGAACGTCTCGGCGAGCTGGACTGCCTCCTCTGCGACTGCCACGATCCGTGCAAAATGATCAACTTGTTCGAAACCGCCCAAGATATCCGTAGTGTCTGTTGCCTTAGAGACGTGGACTTCATCGAGATAATTGCCTGAAAGATTAGCAAGAGTTCTTATC
Source organism: Boletellus pseudochrysenteroides (assembly GCA_038090975.1). Classification (NCBI taxonomy): domain Eukaryota; kingdom Fungi; phylum Basidiomycota; class Agaricomycetes; order Boletales; family Boletaceae; genus Boletellus; species Boletellus pseudochrysenteroides. The sequence continues at coordinate 16,007 of JBBPNQ010000060.1, forward strand.
AGATTCGTTTTGCCACTGTTGCGGAAGCCAGTCACGACGACTAGCCAGGATCGAGAAAGACATGCGCCAATAGCTTCGATCGCTGTAAGATGTACCTGTAGGACGTCAGAAGTTTTGTGAGGTAAAGTCACATTGTGCCTCCTTGTGCTGTAGTAACCAAATTGTAGATGCGAACTTGAGATGACCGGGTAAGGGATAGGCACGCTCGGCGAATCTGGGATCGAGAAGACCTCATCGAATATCTCTTGGGCGTATGCGCGATCTTGCAAATTCCTGAACCTACTCAAATACACAATACGGGTAAAGTGTCGGGGGTGATTAGTTATGTTGGATGCCCGTAAAAGCTCGCCCCATCGGATGATATCACGGAGATTGAATTCCCAAGGGCTTCCTTCCCGACCAAACGCCCGTTTGTGGACAACTTCGTGATTCAAGCGAGTGTTGAATGCAATCATGGCACGGAGGACAAGCTCGTCGCATTCCTTGAACTGTTCCCGACAGACAACTAGCATATCATCGGGAGTGAGCTCCTCAATGTGAACCTTCGTGAAGCGATCGAGGAAAGATCTTGGGAGACCTTTCCTGCCACCACCTTGGTGTAAGGGATTTTGAGCAGCAAATACTCGAAACGAAGGATGTCGCGTAAAGCTGCGTCCCAGCTCAGGTATGTAAATCGTGCCTCGATGATCTAGTACCGCATTCAAGCCTTCGAGAACTGCCTGAGGGGCGAGATTCATCTCATCGAGAAGAACCCAGTGACCCTGTTGCAAGGCTTGGAGGAATTCTGCGTCTTTCCAGGCGAACTCTCCTGGCGCACCATTCTCCACAGGTAAGTCAGACCCAAACAAGTCTATCAGATCGGTCTGGTCTGAGAGATTGATACGACACAAGTGGTAATTGGTGACCTTGGCCAAGGCAGTGATGAGGGAGGTTTTCCCAACGCCGGGGCTTCCTTCTAGAAGAATTGGCTTGCGGACTTGGCAGGCCCTGGCCACTCGCAGAGCATTCTCATAGGCAGTCGGCGCTTGAAGATTGAAGCTGTGCATCATGGCGTTTGCTGGTCCCTTGGGAAGCGCGAAAGGGCCAAACTGAACGAAACTAGACGAGTCATAGGGCTGAGGAAACGTATGCCGCGCGTCATGCGGGACCAGTAAGAACAGCTCGCGAATGGCCTCATCCTTGATTTGTTGCAAGGCCTGTGGCGAATATGTAGCCGTTTGTGGTAAGGAACCCAACCTATCCAGGAATGTCATGTGGGCTCCATGGTGCTAAATAACAGATGAACTCTCGAACATCTGCAAAGAAACCTCATTGGCTCACGAATATCTCGCCTGCTGGCATCGCACCATCTTTGTTGAGAGTAAACACAGCATTTGAGAATGTAACCCAAGCCTAGGAAGCAGTGAGTGTAACGTGGCGAAATGTCTTTCAAGGTTACTTACTAGCATATCTCGTAAAGAACGAATAGAACGATCGCCGACCCTCTCACACAACCAATCGGTAAATCGCAAGATTGGCGTAGTGAAAACCTTCAATGCATCATGGGCCCAGGAACTCTCGATAATCATCCCAAGATCGGATGGGTCGTCAACTGGAGGTACCCAAATCTCCGTGAAACGATTCCGAAGGGCGGGAGATAGCTCCTTTTTCCCGTAATCACCCCCAGGATTCATTGTCGCTAGAAGCTTGAAAGAATCGGCAGCGTGAATAGCAGGATATTCTCCATCTGTACCTCCTCGCTCAGCGAGTACAATGGTCCGGGCGGGCTCCAGCGCACTGTTGAGCCTCTCAAGTACCGAGTCATCGGCCAATGAAATCTCATCGAGTAGGAAGACATCGCCGCCCCGCATGGCTCGGATAAGAGGACCATCATGCCATTCAAATAGGGACTCTGACATGAGAAGGTTCCTCTGTGATTCCCGGAGAGCAGCCTCTATTGAAGACTCGAGATCCGTCTTCAATAGCGCGGAGATCTGCTCAAGTATCCCCCGAGAATCTGTGGGTGCGCTAACGACACCGGCGCGAGCGAGGAGAGACAATGCGTCACGATAAACATTCGAAGAAACGGTTCCACGATTGCGCACTGGTCGCAAGCCACCTATCAAGTCTGCCGTTTCCGTATTTTGATGACAGCTGAGTGTGTGCAAGTGCTTAGAAACGACTTCAGCGTACAATTGACAAACAGATGTCTTGCCAGAACCAGTCTCTCCTACCAGTAAAACCGGCTCGTTAAATCTCAAAGCACTGGAGACCAGAACGAATAGCCGTCGCATAGCGTGAGTCCAGACGACTTGTGGGGATGAAGGTACGGGGCATCCGATGTTTGCTTCAGCTTCAGGGCCGAGTAGATTGTACAATGACTTCTCGTCGATCCGAACCTTCATAACAGTCTCTATGACTTCCTTGACCACGAGTTTGTCTTCAATGCGCCGAGCCCGTTCCGCGAGAAGCATGTAACCGTTTTCTGCGAGTTTTTGGTAGCTTATAGCATCTCGACCAGCCCACCTGAACAGGTCTCGGAGGGTCGCAAAGCCCTGTTTACTTTCAAAAACACGCCCGGTCTGTCGCCGTTTCTGCAGCTCTCGGAAGACGCTGACAATCTTCTGTCCATAGGAGGGAGCGATTCGGCACCGTTGGCACAAGATGGATTCCAGTTCTGCCTGTGGCACATCTTGAAAGTGGACTTCGAGGAAACGGTTGCGAAAGGCGCGCGACAAAACTTTTCGACCGGCATATAAGCCCGGCGGATTCTGGGTGGCAAAAAGCACGAAATGAGGATGAGGTCGGACAACTTCGTGAGTTTCCGGAATAACTAATTCGCGATTGTCATCCAGTAGTCGATTCAAGGCCTCAAGGACGTCCGTTGGTGCGAGGTTCAACTCATCGAGAACTATCCAATGGCCATATCTGAGAGCATGGACAAGAAGACCATCCTTGAATACTAGCTTCCCGGTGGCCGGATCGGAAACATAGGACCCAATATACTCCTGAATATCGGTATGTTCGTGGTTATTGATACGGATGAATTGATGGCCTGTTCGGCGGGCGAGGTACTCCACGGCACTGGTTTTTCCACTGGATGTTGGACCTTCAATAAGTACCGGAAAACGACGAGTGAGGACAATGCGGGCAAGGTCAATCAGCTTTTTTTCCACCGAAGGAGTCATAATATAGTCCTCCATTAAATCGACGCGGAATGCGCCCTTCTCCAGGTAAAATGGGCCGAACTTAATAAACTCATTGGCAGAGCGAGAAACAGGATGGGGGGGCTCCTTCGTCAATAAGGATTTCGGATTACGGACTCCAGAGAGGACATGTTTCTGTGCGAGACCAATGGCAATATCCGCACTGGGCCCATCAAGCACCATGGTGAATGCCATTAGGCAGCCTTCCCATAATGCTCGTCGCAGGCCGTACATGGGGGAGATGTCGGCCGCAAATGTAAGAGCTCGGGTGAGCGTCCGCATGCTGTAGTGAGGACGATGATTTGATCCGTCAGCCAACCGGCGATCCTCTGCCAGTTGTTTAAGAGCGGCGTAGAAGTCAGCGACATTCATCATTGCAGCTTTATCTCCAACTGCACAGTGGCCAATATATTGGTGAATGATGGTAAGAAGAGTTTCGCGGTCAGCATCTGGAGGGGGGACATCAATCTCGGTGAACCGCGCTCTGATATTGGGAGGGAGGTCCTTTTTCCCGACGTCTGTCGCGGGATTCATGCACGCGAACAGACGGAAATCAGGATGGCGGGGGACTGCCTCCAGGGAGCCTTTCTCGGTCAAACAGATGGATGCCGTTGGGCCACTTAGAAGTCCAGTAATGCATTCAAGCGTTTCTGGGCTTGCCAGGTTGATTTCATCGAGAAGTACCCTAATGAAAGGTCAGATACGGAACTGGTGAATGATTAACACAAGCAACGCACCAATCACCAGAGCGGAGCGCTTTCACGAGAGGGCCCTCCACAAAGTCAAACGCAAATTTTCCCTGTCCTTGAGCATGTTGCCTATCGAACTCGTCAATATCACGTTGAAACTTGTCCCAAGCCTCTGCAGATTGTCGAAGGAGTGTCTGATCGACCTTTCGCCGTTTTCTCGGCACATCCGCTTCCGTGGAAACCAGAGAGAACACCCTGGCAAAATTACTAGATTGCAATATTATTCGATGTTCGATACTCACTGTGCGTCTTCATTGAATTTTGATTCGATCCGCTCTCTGGCAAGCCGCATTGACTCTCTCCAGAGAACCACCGCCCTCTTCCATTTGCCCTCCTGTACTGCTTTCCTGACGGATTCCTCGAATTTGACATTCTTCTTCCGACTAAAGGTATTTCCAAAAAGCTCCAAAAACTCCGCGTGAAGCACCGATGCAGGAATGCGGGCATCAACTGGTTTAAACCCACCAAGTAGGTCTGAGGATTCCGTTTGGTGAGAGAGATTGAGCGAAATCAGGGGTCGGCGTAACAAAGAAGCAAGGTGAGTGATAGCGCTGGTCTTTCCAGTACCGGTCTCTCCAGTTAAGAGTACAGGTTCGCAGAGGGATAAAGCGGTAGCAATTCGTGAAAGGAGGCACACTGCAGGTTTGTGCACCACGAAGGGACGAGTTGGCGTAATAAGGAACTTCGATCTTGGAGGTCGAGCAGGAAGACGTACGCGACCAACAGCAACAGCAACGATATCACCATTTCCATCTCTCTCCTCCTCAAATGCGGGAACTCGCCCGCTGAGCACCCACTGACGACGCTCTAAATCTAGTCCGATATGATCAGCAACAAGCGCAGCGATGCGATCAGAGTGGGCTTGAGCCGGGGTTGTAAGGACACCTGCGCCAAAAAAGACATCCCTGGCTTCAAGGAAAAGTTCCTCTCGAAAAGTAAGATTTGGGAAGAGTGCGGCGACAGGAATGACGTCTTGATTGGGGGTTTCCACATTCACAGAACTATGGGTTGAGGAGATGAGTGCCTCCACGCGACGACAGTACTTTTCAAGCTCCCTCAAACCAACAGACCTCGTCGAAGCCGTTGTCCCTAGTCTCCGCACACTAGCCCAGATTTGTATGATCGCTCGCGCAAGTGGTTCTCCTAACTTGGGGAATCGCGCTTCAATGATCATCTTGATCTCATCTGAAGATGGCGCATCGACTATAAGCTCCTGGAACTTGTGCGCCCCGTAGAAAATTGGGCTTGGAAAACTTCCGTTTATCGATGGGACTACCGAACGTGTCGCGAAGATAGCAAAGCGTTCGGAGGCCCTAACTTTGCCTCTGTTCGGAACATCTATGCTCGCACGGTTGCCAATCCAAGTGCCAGGGGCCAGAGACTCGGCGAGGGGCTTGATAAGTCCCAATACCTCCATACTCGCACGATCAATATCCTTGAAGACCAACCATTTCCCTTCTCTCATGGCACGGACAAGCACGCCATCTTTCCATTCAAACGTGCCAAGTTGCGTCGGAGAGGAAACATAGGATCCGATTAGTGAACGAGGGTCAAGTGAAGTGTCGGCAAGGTGAACAGTGACGATTTGGTCATTTGCGCCGGGATATATCACAGAAGCAAGATGCGAAAGGAAGAGGGACTTTCCAGACGAAGGGGGAGAAGTAATTAGAGTCGGTAAGCGGAGGGAGGTAAAAATTGCAAGCTGTCGCAATGCTCCAATTGCTGAAGGTGTTGTGACAACTTCTACGGAGGGAGGAAAGGAGGGGGAAGATTTGAGCATAAGTATGCCATGGATATTGGCAGTCCACGGGCTAGCCAAAAGACCTTAGAACGGGATGAGAAGATCCTAGGACGGAATGCCTTACGATAAATCACTGTTGGCTAAGGGTTGGATCCCGTCAGCTTCAAGCGAATAGAAATCGGAGCCCGCAGCGAGAGAAGTACGACCATGATGAATTCGTTTAAGTTCTAGGATGGGCATCAACCATCCATCAATTGTATTTCGACTCCCGTCAATATTCTGCCCATACGAAAGTGAACAGTCAACCACACCGGGATGACCGAGAACGCGTGTCTCCAATTGGACACGCTCCACTTCGGCCATGCCCGTGTAGAGCGAATAACACCTGATTGCTAAGTATTTGACTGCAGAGTCGGGATGAGGTGTGATGAAGAGAGTTGATAAATGTGATACGGGCCATAAGAAGTCGCTCGGAAGTAGACGGTTGGCTCGAAGCAAGCGGTAGTAAGCAAGAAGCAGACCATGTAGACGTATTGCGTCTAGCATGGTGATTGATGGACTCTGTTCGACAAAACCCAGTGGACCTTGCACGAAACATGGCCGACGCAAAAATGCAGACAAAGTCCTACGGGACAATTAAGCACTTGAGAGTAAAAGACTAAGAGGGCTCACGGAAAAAGTTCTTCGTGGTTTTCTATCAACAAACATAAAGCGATGAATCTGTCTTCGAGGTCCTCTTGATCATGTAGCCATCTTGTGCACAGGTCGACCAATAATGGTCGAAAAAGGTCTGATACTGGGACAGTGAACGAGGGAACCGCTAGTAGTCGCGATAGCGTTGAAAGTAGAATTTTGGGAGATGATGCAAGCGATATTTGACCGGAGTGAGGCGAGTCTGGGGGCAAGATGGCGAGCAATGCTCGGGTCTGTTTTGAGAGATCGATCGCAAGAGGATCGTTGGGTGTGTCATGAAGCGACATGACGAGCCGTCAAAAATGACTACACCTGCCAGAGAGCGACCCAAAATCATTTGCGACTTTGCTTTGTGCACGTGACTGTAAGTACTACGCTTTCCTCTTGCCGGGGTTATCGATATTCAATCCAGCTCGAGCCTCGAACGTCGTCCACCCTCATCTCTCTCTTCATTGCGCAGAATGGTCAGAAACACGAAAATCCTAGATATCAGAGGCCAAAGTCTCAAGCTCAACACTGCAGTGGATGTTGTGCCGCTCCTTGGAGGCTTTGACCCCACACTGATCGAAGAGGTCCACCTGGGAGGCAATACAATCGGCATCGAAGCTGCGCAGGAGTTTGCAAAGTTTTTGGACAAGGCACAGCACTTGAAGGTATTTTCTCTCTGCATCCGCTCCTTCTGGCCCCTGATTGCAAACCAGGTCGCGGACTTTGCCGATATCTTCACCGGTCGTCTCATCTCCGAGATTCCAGACGCACTCAAAGCTTTATGTGACGTTGTTGAACCAAAATCAACACTCGTAGAAATAAACCTCAGCGACAATGCTTTTGGCGTTCGCTCTGTCGAACCCTTGCGCAATCTTCTCGAAAACAATCGTTTTGAGATCCTCCGGCTCAACAACAACGGTCTGGGACCAGAGGCAGGAACCATGATCGCGAACTGGCTAAAGAAGTCAGCGGAGTTGAGCAAGAAGAAGGGCTTGACGTCAAACTTGAAGACGGTCATCTGTGGCAGGAACAGGCTCGAAAATGGATCCGCGCCAGCATGGGCAGATGCTTTCGCCGAACATGGGACACTCGTGGAGGTCGGACTTCCACAGAACGCTATATGGACAGATGGGATACGCGCGCTGGCTGAAGGTCTGTCCAAATGCCCAAACCTACGGTACCTTGATCTTCAAGACAATACATTCATCAAGGATGGATCAAAGGCAGCTGTGGGTGCATGGACACACGCCCTGCCAAAGTTGTCTGCCTTGGAGACTCTCGTCTTCTCGGACTGTGTACTATCAGAGGAAGGTGATGATGAAGTACCACCACTCCTGCGAAAGCTTGCGGAGGGATCAAACAACAACTTGGTGACTCTGGTACTCCAGAATAACAACCTCAATGCGTCTACACTCAAGTTTTTCGCAAAATCGTTGGTCTCCTTACCCAAGCTGAAGAGGCTAGAACTGCAGTGGAATGATATTGATGAAGAGTTAGAAGAAGACGTCGACGCCATTCGACAAATCATGAAGCAGCGTGGTGGGAAATTATTTGCGTATGAGGAAGAAGAAGAAGAGGAGGAGGAGGAGGAGGAGGGGGAAGGGGAAGGGGAAAGGGGAGAAGTTGAAGAGGCAGAAGAACAGACGCTGTCCAACGAGGCCCGAAAGTCCAACGAGGCGGATGTGAGCACGTTGACTGACACTTTGAGCAAAGTCACCATCCATTGACTCTGCCAGTATGGCGGTGGATTTCAAACGCACGGGGTCAGTGACATGTATACCAGTTGATACCTAACCATATTATACACGAAAGATCGAGAATCTGTGAATATGTCACCACACCGTGATTCCACCATGGACGAGACACGCGCATATGACTATGATGCACCGGCTAACAAGATTCGTCTCGACCGGAAACGAAAGACTGGATCTGGAGAATCAATTCGGATGAGTTGCATCTTATCTTTTCGTCGAACCAAGGGTGAATGCCATCCGATAGCAACTATTTGATCGTGCAGTGAGTAGTACATAGCCAGTCGCTCCCTCCAATGCTTGAAGTGCGCTGAACGGATACCGAAAATCTCCCCAACAAACCCGGGGTACAGGACCGATCCAACCGCCCCCGGAAGCAACGAGCAAATTTCATGACAGGATTGAAACTCCCCAGGCACGAAGGAACAAAAGCTAGTCTGCGAGGATGGCCAATTATTGTTAACAAACGGGCTGCTGGCAAGTCGACTTAAAGTTACAAAAACTCTTCTAGAGAGGGAAAGTAACCCTTGACACTGGCTATCTGTAGACTTTAGGTGAGACGTATTCGCTATAATGAATAGCTTGAAGAACACACAGTCAATGGTTTTCACTGAGATGTAGTGATCGAGTATATCGAGTGGTCAACATCACTCTTCCGCCGATGACTGATGCAATCTCCGTTGCAAAGAAGGCATGGGTCCCAGTCATGGGTTGCCATGTACCATACCAATACGAATCAATAGGACCAAAAGGTGGCCATTTTCCCCTGAAAGCGTCCAGTCTGACCGCTGGCCACCCCAGATGAGATAGATGTCATCTCTTTCACCAAATCCTAGGCATGAACCTCCGGGGGGCACTAGATCACCGGACGGAGAGGTTAGCCTGACATTCAGGTACTGGAGTGTTTGTGCAACACCCATTTGGCAAGATCCAAGAGGGCATGATCCGCGGACTCGGACTCGAACCTCCGCACCGGTGTGAGAAGTGACTTATCGGAGATAACGACGGTGCCCCTGCAAATCTTGGACAGACACCCAAGCGGTACTACCTCGCTTTACAAACCATCCACCTGCCTTCGACCCCTTCCTTCGGCCGAAGTTGCCCATCCCGACACCTTTCCCGCACCCATTCATCAAACCGCACAACAGTCGCCTCGCAGCCAAAACTGTCAAAGAACAGTCGCTTCCCCAGCCACGTTTGCGTCTCGTCAGATGAAGTGAGCTCCCGGTACGCATTTCGAACTACTATCCAGGCTTCTTCGCGTGCTTTCAATCGCAACCGGGTAACTAGCGCATGGACGGCAATCCGGGGCAAGTCACGAAACGCGGTTTCGGCCATGACGTCCGGGGATGGAATCGGGCGTGACAACAGAAGTAGGTGCTCGAATGCGTCAGGGTGCGACAGCCTCTCGAATTGCACAAAGTTCAAGGTACGCAAGCTTCGAGCCAGCGTCGAGATCCACAAATAAGCAGCGGAAGGTCGTTCGAGTAAGTTTGGAATGAGGCATTTGACCTGATCCAGATATGTCTGTTGGGAAGGGAAGGATACAACAAGTTGGTGGAGGAGCAGGATTAACACGGTGGTGATACAAGATGATTGTGGGGCGGGGATTGCCGAATAAATGTCTGGCACAAGACGGGACAAGATGGAGGTTTGCAGTGGTGAGTCGAAGACGACGGACAAGTAAAGCGAGGTCTCATAGACTAGTTCAATAGTTGAGGATTCGAGAGACATGTTGAACATCAGACCGGTTTACAGACCTTCCAGTGCGAACCCATCTTTCCGGCCGGACGCGAACAACCCCTCGCGCAGTTTACCTGTCAGCGGATGCATAACCGGTCAATTACACCCACCTGGTACGCGAGTGTCTTGTGACCCCACTCACGGAACAATATCAATATGTTCTCCTGTGTGTCCTTCCGTTTTTGCACTGATTCGATCTGGGACTTAGTAGGAGAACCGGTTCCGTACAAATTCCAGAACGTTCTCAGCTACATCGTTGAATACACATTGGCATTACACTGGTCCATCAGAGCTAGCCTGGGGCTGTGACGCACTTTTTTGTCAATAAAGGATCTGAACTCTTCTTGCACAGTGCCCTCCTTCAACCTGGAAAGCTCAGTGAAGAAGCTGTTAGGTAGAGACATGATGATCAGCGTGCTCACAAGTCACCATCTTTTTCAAGCCCACTGCTACGGCTAACGGAGGCAATATGTTCCATGCGACGGTCATGGTTGTTTGAGACAATATTGTTTCCTTGCCCGCCCCGTCCGCCATCAGGTGGGCCTCCGACTCGGGAACTTGGCTGAACAATGTCACGTCGACCTGGCCTTCGTGACGGCTCACGGTATGATCTCATATGCTTCAGTATGTGGTGAAAAACTGCGGCCCCAAGGTTGATGGGCAAGGTTTACATAACTTATACGGTAGCCGTTTCTCAGGCAACTGGAACAACCTATAGCACGATAGTTGTCAACTTTGGCTGCTTCAAGGGTTTACAGACGGGCTTTAGCTTTTACAAGACTGGAATCCAAACAACACATAATTCATCTAAATTCCTTGGTAGCTTATACCAGGATTCAAGTTCACTACAGTCATCCAAACTCATTCAACTACTCTAATCTAGTCATGTAACCCCGAGTCGTCATGATGAATACCTATTTCCTCCTAAAGCCATTCGCCCTTGAAAGCCCGCAGATAGATAGTCTTGACAATGTGGATGACAAGGGCATAACCTGAAATAATACCAAGCAAGTAGGTGTAGAACATTGGGTCAGGAGGCGTCATTTGTAGGGCCGAGTTGATCTTGGGAATGTATGGGATGGCCATCGACACACAAGCCATCCCAAAAGTGACGAGAACCACCGGGAGAGAGGCCCGCGATTGAAAGAAAGGAATCTTGTGGGTTCGAAGGAACTGGATGATGAAGAGCTTTTCGGGAAACAATTAGGTTGCAATATATAGGATATGCTGGGTTTAATACCTGGGTTAGAGAGCCTTCCAAAAACCAGTTTGTCTGTGCAAGTGGGACCAGCGGAGAATTTGATGTCCGAATCTTGTAGTGGAACCTTGAGGTAAAGTCAGGTAAAGACGACTAAACGGTGCAATGACTCACCAGTTGATGGCGAATGTGGTGATGTCGAATGGGCTGGAGAAAGGACCTAGACAGATCATGAACCGAACAATGGACCAGGCACTCCATTTCCTCGGACGTTCGAGATACTCGGGATCGACGTTGTCCCTGCCACGAATAAGCTTTCGAACTATAGAGAAGGAAAGAACACAAACCAAGGAATTGACGCCTGAGAAAAGTCATAGAGCAAGTTCTGAACCAGTAGTTGCAGCGGCAACATCGGCTGGTAAGGCAGCCAAGCAGAAGCAACTAGAGGTTCGAAGCGTCATAGTAAGACCCTCACAAAGACAATAGGACGTACCCAAGACCGAAAAGACGTTCCCAAAGTTCGATGAGCAAGCCATCTTGATATACTTGGCAGTGTTCAAAAGCCTTTTCGCTAGCGTAAGTCTCATGATCAAACCAGTGCCAGGGATTAAAACATACGTGATCCTGCCTTCCACTACACCCCGCGCAACCACGCCAAGGCTCTTCTCCAGCAGAATGACGTCCGCTGCCTCTTTAGCAATCTCGGTTCCCGAATCCACGGATATCCCGACGTCAGCGCCACGAATAGCCAAAGCATCGTTGACACCGTCTCCCAAAAACGCAACGGCGCGACCGCCTCCACCTGCTCGTAATGCTTTCACCACTTCGAGTTTCTGGTATGGTGACAACTTCGCGAAGATAACCGCACGCTCAATTGTCTCGCTTAAAAGCTCACGGTCCTTAGCAAGTTCGGCGAGCTGAGGTCCCGTAACGATCAAGCTTGATTCATTAACAGATTCGGAAGATATGTTGGACCCTGCCTCTTCATCCTTTGGGGACCGTGCAACAGTTACGTCTGTGAGATTGAGGGGATTGAATAGACCAAGGTCACGGGCAACTTTGGCAGCTACCGCTGGGGCATCGCCGGTGAGAATTCGCACCTGAATCACATCGATCAGCACCACAGAACTATGTCATCGACAATGAAACGGATTGCAATACCTGAACATGGAGACTTCCGAGTTTCTGGATTGCTTCAGCAGCGTCCGGCTTCAATGGATCCAACAAGGCGACAAAACCAACGAAAATAAAGTCCTCCTCATCCTCGACAGAGACAGCCGCATCTGGCTTGACAGAGGCCTTCCGACAAGCGACGGCAATCAAGCGAAGCCCCTCCTCGTTCAGTCTCCTAGCAGAATCGAGAGTTTCAAGACGGTCAACTTGGGTCAACGTAGTGGAGGAAGACGAGTCGAACGCGATGTTCCCTATCGGCTTTGAAAATTCTTCACGCTTCAAGGTGGAAACGCATCGCTCCAGAACTTCCTCCACGGCTCCCTTGGTTATGAACAACGCTTCACCTTCGCCCGCAGAGCGATGCAACGCGAGGACCGAGAGCATACGACGCGTGGAGTCAAATGGAACTTCGCCGAGTTTAGACCAACCGTTCAGTTGGCTATCACTGTGGGAAGATTTCTCATCTTCGCCGATATAATCCAGAATGGCACGGTCAATAGGACTGCGAGATCCTGTTTGCAAAAACGAGTTGATGAAGGACAACTTGACCGGAAGGTTTGACACTTCGCCTTTAGTGTTAACAGATTTCGCCACGCGAACAAGGTCAGCTGTCAATGTGCCTGTCTTGTCAGAGCACAGGACGCTGACTGCACCCAAGTTTTGGATGGCGTCGAAGCGTTTTACGATGACTTTCTGCCTAGCGATGCGAACAGCTGACAATGCCAAATTGGAAGTCTTTACGACCGCACGTGAGAAATCGACAGCCTGGGGGAAATGAATAGACACCCACAACTATCATGGGAAGCATCTCGGGGGTAATTCCAACCGCAATCGCAATTGCAAACATGACAGCGCCTTTCCAATCCTTGCTAACTGCTCCTTGGACAATAAACACAGCGGGAGCCATGATCTGCAAAGGTACGACCATATATCAGCATAAATTGAAAGGAAAGAGAACTAAATCTGGACCGACCGCCATGAAGCCCAAAAGGACGTAGCTGACTTTCCTGATGCCCATCTGGATCGTGTTTTCTGGTCTTTTCTTGTTGAGCTCCTCAGCGATGGCAGCCATGTATGTGTCCTTTCCAGTAGAGACCACAACCGCGCGGCCATTCCCAGCTGCGACTGATGTACCAGCCAAACAGACATTATGATTATCCAAGAGATGGAATGGCTCAGACTCGTCCACAGCTGTAACACGGACGACCTTGTCGATAGGTAATATCTCTCCTGTGAGCGATGCTTGCGTAATGGCCAAGGCCTCAGCAGAGATGACAATACAGTCCCCAGGGAATACATCACCACCTATAAAACGGTTGAGTTTCGAGACGCTACGTGAGTAAGAAATAACGTACTGGCAACAGTAACGACATCCCCGGGAACTACGTGTCTCAAATCGATCTCAATCTCCTGAGAGATGGAATCCACGCGACGAATGACACGAACGCGGGTTACGATCGACTTGACTAGCTTGAGTGCTTGAACCATGGACTTAACCTCTTGCCAGTACCTATATGGAGAAACAAGTTTGAGCAGAAGCAACAGAGTGGAATGACATAAAAATACCTCAGTGAGGTGGACGCGACTACCATGGCTATCATGACCACGAAGGTCGGCACGGAATTCGTTGCGATATTGACTATGGCGAGGACTGTAAGGAGCACATTGAAGGGATTCCAAAGAGCAGTCCACAAGATGGACAATGCAGCCAGGGGACGTTCGTTAACCGGTATGTTCAAACCATGGCTGGTGAGGAACTCGGCAGCCGTTTCCTCTGATAAACCATTAGGGCTCCATGTAGGCTCGAGCCTAGATGGACGATGAGAGGAGGGAATAGATAAGCATACCTAGAGCTTACCCGAATACTTCCGAAACAGGCACGCGAGCGAACCGAGCAAGCTTGGCAGTGAGTTCTGCCTCTCTTGTCTGGGTGGCAGGTTTGGATATGTCTGGACCGTGCTTCTCCAATTTTCCACCAACCCTGAATCGGGCAGGAACGAGTTTCGTGACAAGAATAGCATCAAATGAGAACCGCATGATAAACTTCCGTTTGGGGCTTATATACGCAGATCAACGGAAGAATAGTCAACTGGCGCAAGATACCTACCTTTCTTTCGTTAGAAGAGGTGTTTAAGGGTGAGTTACCTGCGGAGGCGAGCAGACTGCAAGGACGAGTTAGACAAACGACACAACACGGCGACAAAGAGCAACGAACAAAGACGTAGGTACAAGCGTACAAAAACTCCCATCTGTTGGATAGCGTGTCTGAGGAAAGAGTGGTGAGCGGGCTCATCGAGGTTTTATACTAGCAGGCTGAAAACTTCGAATCTCCGACGCAACGGCAGGTCCGAGTGGCCGCATGGCGGGCTAAATTCGCCATTCGCCAAGAAGGGTTCGGGCATATGTACCGATCTACGATCCGCATGTCATTTGATTTGATCGGCTAGATCAGTTACTCTGCCAGCCGGCTCCTGGCCCAATGGGCAACGTAAAATACCTCAACATTTTTTATAGCGGCGACTGGTGGCCGGTGACAGCTGTCTCAAGCTTTTTTTGAGCGTGGATTTTTCCTCCGTGTATCACGGACTCACTGTTTTCCATGGGCGATCCATATCCGCATGTCTGGGCCGTAAACGGAGCAAAGGGTGCTCCACATCAGGCCCGATGGCTGATGGGAGGTTCCTTACAAACTTCACGAGTCAGAATCACGACCAACACGTGGTTCTGACCGCGGCTCCGTGTGGTGGAAAACGTTTGGCGGCTTCGTGCACAGACATACTTCACATGCAAGTGAAAGTGGGCGTGGCATCGAGAGGCGTAGATTGGTAAGACACCGTTATGATAGACTGCTACACTGGCAGACGAATTCGGATACACTGATTGGGCGTCCCTGGATCGTACGACCACGGGAATTTGATGGTTCGGCCGATATGGAACGGTAACTTTCGACACCGCTCTGGGCCACGTGGCTATCGTTTATCGCGGATCGCAAGTTGCCGGTAATTACATAGGCTCGCATTGCGGCTTGCTTTACCGCGCTACCCAGTCTAATTCCACGGACATTACTTCAAGCAGCCACTAGTATTCGGCATGAATTGCAGGGCACTTGTCTTGACCGGACGCATCATGCGACCCATTGACTTCGTGCCACCGTCTGACGATGCCGCTACTAGCGATGTATTATAGGTCAGGGCAGGTCCAGATAGGGGGCTTTTGAGGGCCCAGGGCCTGGCCGGAGATGTGCAGGCCCGGGCCCGAGGCCCGAGCCGGGTATTTCCGCAGTTAATAATAACAACCACATTTGGAAAGAATAGTCCCATGTGCGAGGTATAATGAGCGTCCTCGGCCCACAGCTTCTGATCTTATCAGACCATGCGGCTGAAAGCCCTGGCTTGGCCTGCACAAACCTCGGACCAGGCCCAGATAGTGGGCTTGGGCTTCGTCGAAATAAGGCCAGGCCGCGAGAGTAGCAACTAGCGACGCAAAGCTATCAAAAAAGCGCTAACCATACCTAAGTTGAAGCACATTGTTCCCGACCCTATATATCAAGTAGTAACAACATTACTGCCCTCAAGCTTCTTCCTGCTCTGGGTATTCTTTTTGTCCTTGGGTTTTCGCTGTGCCAGAATCAGCCAAGGACTCTGGCGTGTCTTTGGATATTGTAAGAGACTTTTCAATGTCTCTCGTAATGCGATCCAACTCTTCACCAACCTTCCTTTTTTTTTCCGACACGGCTAATTTATCACTGACCTCTACGCTGTCCGCAGTTGCTGCCCATGCTCTCTCGAGTTCTTCCTCCCATCCAAGCTCACGACAGACCTCCCGCACGATGTCGTCGCATTTTCCTAATAAAACAACATCATTTTTCCTGCCAAAGTCTCCAACCTTATCCAGGTTAATCAGAACACGAGGACAGTTGCCGGACACCAAGTCCACCAGGGATGCGAACGGATGAACAGTCAGCGACGTTCCGATCACTATCAGTAGATCAGCCTTTTGTAGTGAACGGATGGATGTGTGGAATTTCGGCGGGAGCTGGCCAGCGATAAGCTGGCGAACCACTGATGAAGACATAAGGTACATACAGCCTCCCCAAAGAACACGATGTCGGGTTTGACCAACCCGCGGCAATGCTCGCACCGTGGTATCGTGGAACCGAGAACAGCCTCTTTGATCTTTTCGTCATCGTATGGGCGTTTGCATTCGATGCATCGCTGTGTGGCGAAACTTCCGTGAGCTTCGATGATCTTGTTATCAGGGACTCCCGCTCTCCGCTCGAGCGTGTCAATGTTCTGGGTGAAGCAAGTGTGCAGAAGACTATGTGCGTGCAACACTTTGATGAATGAATGAGTGATGGTCGGCCGGTAGCGACCGGGGTAGAGCTCCTTCGCAAGTGTATAAACTTGGTGACGGATAGTTGCCGTGAGTCACGGCATTCTGTGCTTGAAGTGCGGTCGACTACTTACAAGGCACCGGGTTCCTTCGAAAGAAGTCTATTTGAAACACTGCCTCTGGGTATGGTAAGTTAAGACGGGCCAGGTTGGCCTGAAACGAGTTGGCCATGGTCAGGAAGGGAGGGTCTCTCCTGAGATGGTGCTCACGTATAAACCTATCGTGATCGGACCATTGAGTGTGACCAACAGATCGACAATGCAGGCTACCCACCCGTCTCCGGTGACCTGAAGTCAGGGATGCCAGCGGAAGTACTGATGCCTGCCCGATCCTAAGCGAGTCACTCCCGGTTGGCTGCAGAGGTAACTCTTACCAGCACCTAACTACACCATATTAATCCTATAAACCGCCTAAAACGACAGGGATGGAATCACCATGAGAAATACGTTCCGACAGCTGTCAGATTTCATATGCTTGGCGAGTGATTGAAGATCATTTATCCCTAGAATCTTTGGAGGGGGTTCGCGGGGATGGGAGCGGAAATTCATTGAAATGTACAGAAAATTATCAACGTCAAATTGGCAGGGGAGCGGGTGGTCGCAGGAACTCAAGACCTTGAAATCTGTGTGCTATGACTAGTAAGGAATCTTACCAATACTTCAAACATTGGTACCCCTGATAGACATACACCCACTTCTCCGGAACTGGTTGGTCGACGCTACTACTACGTGGCGTTAACCAAGGTAACCTGGCTGAGTAAGTGGCCTAGGCTACGAGTTTGTCATCGAATTTTAGACTGGTCATATTCCTACTACCAATGGGGATTGCCTACGGGAAGCTACTTAGCTAACTTGCAGAGAACTTTCAGATGGGTCAACATCTGGACACTAGAATCTGGCTCATCAAGCACGAGGCTCAGTAAAGTCACGACTTTTGAGAATTGAAGAATCAAATGACCTCCCAAACTGTGGAAGTACCTATACGGTATCGACCTCGCCTGTAGACTACAAGGGTATACTGTAGTAGGCTCCCAGACTCCAAGCAGAACGAGATCCGGACGGAAACTCCAGGGGCCGACCGGGATAGCGAGATCGTCGAAACGCAAGCGGAAGTGGGTCCAAAGCTAGGTGAATTTTACTGAATTACGTCATCAAGTTGTTTGAGAAAGATCACGAGAAGAGGAACGTGAGTCTGCTGATTCTCGTGTACTCGAGACAACTTCTGCAACACCAAAAGTAGTTGCGATCATGTCATACTCTTGAAGTATTATAACCGCTGAGGTTCTTGTTCTTGAAGAAGCTCGACAATCTGCTCAAATCCAGGGTACTTGGGCAAGTTGAGTTGTAACCTTTCCTCCATCGTTCTACAATCGGTGTCAGAATTCCTGCAGGGAACAAGTGGCAACTGAGGGCTAACCTGGGGACAAACCTCCCGCCGAGGAAGTGTCTTCCCTTGAAGGACCGCACTCCTTCCTTCGGTGCAGTCAAGCTTACCAACACATCAGGCACGATACCTATTCCTTCTTCGTCTCCCTTTTCAACATCCCATCCACTAGGAATGTCAACCGAGACTATAGGCTTTTTCGAGGACGAAATGAGCGGTAAGACCTCGTCAAAAGGTGCGCGAACAGGTCCTTTGAATGAAAACCCAAAGATAGCATCCAGGATGACGTCGGAGGATGAGACGGTCGAACGGAGCACGTCGAGGGTGGCGTCAGGGGGTAGAGACTTGATCTTCATGTTATTGCACTGCTTGTAAAGTCGCTGTGCCCAATTATGCGATTAGGAACAAAACAAAACATGAACGGCGTGGGTAACCTTGTAAATATCCTTAGACCCTGGCTGGTAAGCGATGCTCGAGTAAGGATGTGTCCCCCATCAAAGACATGCATGTACAGATACCTTGGGCATATAGATTGTGGGTTCGTAGCCAAACATGCCTATTAAATCAGTGCAATGGCTGTCATCCTCCTTGTTGGTGATCCATGGATAAAAATAGACGAACCAAGGTGTCTCGCTGCTACTAATCCATCCCCGCCTTGATTACCGGGTCCACAGCAAACGAGAACTTTCCGGTACCTCTCCTTGTCGTAGACTTTTGCGAGCGCTTGAGCACATGCGAGTCCGGCCAGTTCCATCAACTTCAACCATAGCACGGTAGTGAAGACTTGAGCAACAGGAATGCGAGCCATCCCATACCTGGTCAATACTGAATGCACCCGATGCATTCATGAGTTCTTCGTCAATCTAGGACAGTACATCAGTCACAGTGGACAGGTATGAGAGTATTATCTACCTGTTGGGCAAGTTTTGCTGTGAGATAGCGGACGGGTATCATGATCGTCTCGGATGAATGCAGTGGGAGTATGATTGGCTAATGTTGGTCAGCCGCATAATATTTCGCATACCGATTCAGGCGCTCACATGGGAGTATGGTAGTACACTGGTACAACGATGTAGCTACTACAACAACACTGGGCTTGTCAGCATAGAGTAAAGGACTGTCGGACAAGGAGTGCAAGGTGGAAATTACGGATAAGACGTCGGGACAATCCAGTGCACCTTCAAGAAAGCTGTTCACAATGAAGCAGGCTTCGCACAGACACGGCGATGCTCGTCCCAGTCCTTCCTCTGGTGTTCAGGAGAGCAGTATTTGACCAACCTGCACTTGCTACAAACAAGGCCATTCGTGGACGACGTGTCGGTGCAGTCAGCACTGCTCTGAGAAGCCTCGGAACCCTCGCTACTCTCAGCATATCGTTGGGTCTCCTCGTTGAAGTAGATATCGCAATCGATCCAATTACACATCTCCTTTGCTTTGATCTTCTTGCCGTACCGACCCCCACGCTTTATCGAGAGAACCGCAGCTCCATCGATACCCCTTCTAGGAAAGCGGATCATCTCACAGTCGTCATTGCAGCAGGGGTTTGGGCATCCGCTAGGAAAGTCGAAGAAGATATCCTCTGCGGGTACGAAAAGGGGGTGCGTGAAGAGAATTTGGGAGTAAGAGGTCGTCTGATGTGAGAACAAGATGATGAATGGTGGTCTTTTTTCATACAGTATTGCCCGGAAAGCAAGGTCGATTTGAGGAAAGCACGGTGTACGTCGCTGCTTGAGTAGCGTATGACACAGCCGCATGTCTGAGTGAAGCAAAAACGAATGAGCCTTTAAGGCATGGAGAGGAGATGAATGACGAACGATCATATTGAATTTGGCTCGCCATGCTCGGTTTACACGTTCGACCACCGTATGCATACCGACACACAAGTTTAAAATACTCTGTAACATCGTCCATCTCCTGTCGCTTCAAATCTGTCACGATAGCGTATACATCGTCGCAGCCGTGATCATGCATGCCCCGTAGGAGCATGAGCTCAGGAAGCTGACAGGGGAGTGATGAGCACGGACAGAATTGATGATGGACTGCAGTGACGGACCATTGTGAAGACGACGGGCATCATGGATAGTTTTCTGTCCTGCATTGTCATGTGGTGGTAGACATGAGTGCTCCAGGTGCGGTCGAGGGGGATCAGACGACCGGTGTCGACCGTTCGGCAGAAGATGTTCTCGGGGACAAAGTCCCCTTTGCTCCAGACTATGACCTGACGCCTCAGAGTGTTGGATGCATGCTTGCGCTGCCTAACGGCTTGGAACCACTCCCAGTACGCGTCGTTGCGGTGTTCGAGCCACTTGTCGATGAGCATGTCGGTGGCATCGTGGTCGAGAGTTTTGCACACGAGCTCGCTCATGGCGAGGGTTGGCTGCGAAAGCGCAGAATAGTGTTGTGCTTGCTTTCCCATATGTGCGGTGCGCGGATGGCTTGATAACGGGACGTCGGTGGTCGTGGTTCGGCCATCAGTCACACCGGCCCTAAACGCCGAGTGTACCAACCCCCCTCCGCGACTACCACCTAAAGACAGACACCGCAAGTACTAAGCTTCTCTTAACGCGTCGAGTGAGCTTGTGAAGGTAGCGGCGGCCGAACCAAACAGCAGGCGCAGAGAACCACATCAGCGTTAGATAAACGCTTCGTCCGTCTGCAGACACCTGCTTCTACCAAGTGCCCATTGCTAACACGGTGTCCCTCGTGATTCTCCCAGAAGGAGACAGGCCCGTACTTGGCTTCGATGAAGCCCTGGCGGAAAGATGCTCGGTTCTGGAACTCCAACTCAATGAGCTGGGCCGTAGCGGGCTTGTTGCAACGAGAGACTCGGTGGTAAAGTCAACCAGAGCTCGTTGTGGGTCATCGTGTGCAGAGCTTACAATCAGAGAACACAAGTCGCTGAAAGCAGGGAAGAGAGGACTGAGCTGAAGTAGCTGGAGAGGGATGATTCTTTCGTGCGCTCTGCTCAACCCTGGCAGGGGGTGGGCGGTGACATTTGTGCCAGGTGAGTGCCAAGCTAGGACTCGCTTAGTACCACTGCCAGTGGGCGCTCCGCATGGGCAATGGCATAGGGGTCTGATATGATGCATTGGTGCTAAGTTCGCCACCTGCGCCCGGCAGACAAACGATAGTCACTGACAAACGTCCAGCAATTAGGGGACATAATTGACCGACGGTCACTTTTGACGTTGGTTGTTCTCACCGTTCAGGTATTGTTTCATCCGCCATGACATGGCCTTTGTGTGGCACTTAAGTTCTCAGTACCAAGCGGCCTCGCCATATCATCGGGTTGGTTCAGCGAGATTGGAAGGCTCCCGACTCGTGCGACTATAGACTATACGTATCAAACGAGGAGTCACACCGACATGTGCCCGCAAAAGTATGCAAACTTGGCGCACCGCCATTACGTAAGAGATCTGCGGGTTCTCACGACGTTATGTACAAATTATTGACTCACTTCAAGTTGGTTCTAAGACCACCAACAAATCGCCGGAAACGCTAATGTCAAACTCTCCTCAACCGCAGCAAGTCAATCTTCAAGCACGAGTATTCGCCAAGCAACATTTCCCGAACAAGGACCCTAGTGATTGTCATACATATTCGGCTCAACCCATAAGACCTGCACATACTCGTTTTCCGATTCATTCACTGGTGAAAGTCAGGAACGACGAAGGAGTGATGGTGATGTCATGCGAGTTCAGAAAATGTGTCTCAACAATCATTTCCCTATTTTCCTATTCTCCACATCCCATCTTTGACAGTAACCAGTTCTTCTCGTTTCGCAGCCTCCATGAAGCTGCCAAGTTGCTCGATAGTGCGATCATAACCAGGCGCAAGCCTGAGCATTGTTTGTATGCGGTCTAGCGGCAGCGAACCCAAGTTTGTGAGCATGCCTTCAATGAACTGCAACTGGGATATCACGCAAAGCATCCAGGTGCACGTAATACGATCATTTACCTTCCAATAAATTTTCATCTGTTCTGCTTGCTGCTGTTGCACGCTCATCATGGGCGGCAACTCGTCCTCGCCGTTAGCTGTGACTTGAGCGTCAGGACAAGTTAAAACGGGCATAATAATGAGAATCGATGTACCTAGTTTTGGAGTCGCTGTCTTATTGCCTAGCGTTGGTTCTTCCGTTACAGAAAGTAGCTTGAACACATGTTCGCTGTCCTCTTTCAAAACACGCATGTCGACCCATGTAGCAAGTGACTTCAAGGCTGCACTACGGCTTACACTGCCTACCCTCGAGATCAGCTCGTCAACTGTCCACGTATCTATAAGTGGTCGTGATCAGCGCAATAAAGTAATTGGGGCGACTAAATCTCACCCTTTTCCGAGAAAAGCTCAATAAACGCGGCTTCCAGGGGTGGAACGTCCGCTTCAACTTTGCGGTCATCGAATTCGAGTTCAAGCTGTACTCGACCAAGATGCGGTAACCAGCGCAGAGCTTTGTCAGGCTTGAAAGTAGTAAACTCCTTAGCGTACTGTTCTTGCGTGCTGTTGTGAAACGTGAGCTCGTACGCGGTGAAGTAGCGGTAGACTGACGCCTGAAATTGACCCGGCATGACAATGCTACTGGCTTCCAGAGCCGGCCAGAAATGTCGTGAGATTATTGTTGGGTGTAAGACGCTCTTCTGCGTGTCAGTATGTTCACGTATTCAAGGTGCATTGTTACTTACAGGCTGCTGAGACTGAACATGTTGATCGATTCGCCTTGAATCCGTCATGTCCCGAAGCATCACTTCGCAAACTTGTAGTGCTAGCTCCCCGAAACGAATCTTTAGAATTTCAATATTTCGTCTCTTGAAAACCATTACCAATACATCACAGATGGGTCCAAATGAGGGACCAACCTCCCGGTCAAAGTTACCGTCTTTGATTGCAAGCAACCGCTGTGCAAGCAACACTTGAAGCTCCTTGATGAAAAGGTCTTTGGAATCGTATATGCTGACGATGGTGCTTATGATATCACTCGTTTTGTTAGCGCGGAAATCTTTTGTTGAAATCAGCTATACTAAAAACGGCGACGAGAGAAGGAATTTACCAGGACCGGCGTCAATTGGCTCGGGAATCCATTCAGGATCGGCATAGTTTTCAATTTCTGGTTGTTGAAGAGGTTGAATAGGTTCGTTGTCATCTACCAATGAGTCACCACTTTCACCGTCACCGACTAAACTGGCGACAATGCATCTAATTGCATCTGGCCGATCTCTTGGAGTGGTATCAACAAAAGGATGGTAAAGAAATTTTAATGGCATTACCGAAGATACCGACGAACTGGATCTGCGACCTTGAATAAGAGAACACCTGGAGGATCTATGATCCTCAAACATTTAATCGTCGAAACGTAGGATAAGAGAATATCTTTCGTATCCGCTCCTGGGTGAAGTAAACGTTTCTTGTTCCTGCAGAATTTGTCAACCTCAATAAAAGCAGGTACTGTGACCTCGTGACCTACGCTCGTCGAATAGATTGGACTAATTCTGCGCGTTGATCAACTCTCTGTAAACATTCCTATGCTCAAGTCGATAAGTACAGAAAAAATGATGAGACATCGCATAAGGCCACCTTGAGATCCTGAAGAGCACCAGTGGAATCCGGGAAATCTACGATGATGTCAAATATTTCGCGCGTTCTGCACAGGAAGTGAATAAATCAGCACTACGAGAGGGACTACTCACATACCGCAAGTCACAGAGCGTTTTATGCATATGAAAGTCAAACCTGGATCCAACGCCCTGCATCATCGTTTTTGCCTCATCGGCTTCGAAATGTGAGCAAGCACGGGATGTATAAGAGAACATAAACCATACCGCTGGTTGCGCCTCTGGCAAATGGCCATACCATCCACGGAACGATCTTGTGGATCATCCAGACACGGAGATTCGCTAGCATTGGTTCTTCCCATGACCCAGCACAAGTTTGGAGCACGTGAGCTTCAATATATTCGTATCCTACGCTAGCAATAAGCGTTTCATAACGTTCTATGAGGCTCAGGGTGTCAAATGCCTGCCAGAGGGAGCGGTCTTGCTGATCAGATGGTTGTGACACTGTCCTGACGAGGGTCGTAGCAACGAGTGCCTTAACCCCCCGCGCAAAGGAAGCGGGGAGGATGGAGAATAAGTGAGTTTGAAATGCGAGGGTGTATGCGGATATAATAGTTTGACCGAGTCTATCGAGGGGGTGTTACGGGTATGCGGACAGGAGACTAGAGACCGGAATTCACTCAGCACTCGGCCTCCATGCGTTATACCACTCAACGAGTCGGAAGATGAGTGCTCTCACTGTTTCCGGATCTGAATTAGACTAAAGATACGTGAGCATCGGATGAGGTGGTTATGCGACCGCGTACCTCGTAAAGACTCCTGTAAACTTCGACCTCGCGCGCAATCAAGTACTGGCTTTTATGCAGATCCTCTGTAAAATCGGGTTAGATCACAAGTCAGAAAGATGGAGCTACGAATCAGACCAAGAAAGACCTCGAGCATGACGGGTAATCGCCTGCATTTATTTATGATATCGAAAGCTTCCCTGACTTGACGCATGTCTATTTGGGAACAAAGTTAGTACTGGATGGGGAGAAGAATAAGCGGGTCACTTCACCGTGCCGAGGTCGAAGACCGGGGTCATTCAAGTCGTATGGCTTCAGGAATGCTGTCGCGAGAGCCCAAGCCTGCACAGACGTGAAGAATAGTCGCAACGAATTTAAGGCGGAACGCGCACATGGCTAAAGCTCATAAGACCTGATATCCCAGGCTCCGCGCGGTTTATACGGGTAAAGGACTCCTGCCATTTTGCAGCAACCTGCGCACGCACCGCATTCGACGCCATCAACGCGATGTCAACGCTTCCTGGAGCACAGCCACATGAACGCTCGGCCCAACGGCGGAGGACAATACACTACCGTCAAAATTTAGGCTCCAAACAGTGAATGGGCAGACCCTAGAAAGGTAGCCTGTTCAGTCCCCACCTATGTCATCAACAGGGCAGGGGACAGCCTGCTCGGTGCTCAATGCCTTCTCTCTGCTTGTTACATAATTATGGTCACGTGATATAAGATGCACGTCATGACTTGTTCGGAGTGCGAAAATCAGGGCTTGCTCGTGGTGATAGATCGACCTTGGTCCGAATATATCAATTACTTGCGGCAGTACATACGTGACACTCTTCAATGCGTGCTAAAACTTCTGTTTGTGCGGCATGGTTGTATGTAGAGTTTACACATGCACAAGATGAATACAAGGGCTTTCGCCTGCAGATTTCAGAGAGCAATTGATCCGAGAACGCCCTCATGGAGTCTGACCTAATCGGATGATGGAACCTCCTAGTCTCATCCTAACTCCATCACTGATCAGACATGGAGGGCGGCAGTGAGGCCGTAACACCATTCATCCCTACCGAACACGATGTACTTTCCACTGCCCTCGTGGATAGGCTGCCGCCCACTCAGCACTCCGATTCGCCCATCAGGAAACGAGTTCAACGCCACGACTCATTCTCAAGTCTGTGCGCCATGGGTGCATCTCAACCATCGGCCGGAGTCTTGCAGGAACTAGATGCACCGCGCCGGGATCCACAATTTTACTTGGCGGATGGAAGTTGCGTGCTGCGCGTCGGCAACATCCTCTTCAATGTACAATTTTCCTACTTGCCCGTGCAAGATGGTAAATGACCGCTATTGTAGATCCATCGCAGTATCCTATCAGCGGACTCTTCTTCGTTTAGCACCCTGTTTACTCTTCCTCAAGGCGACATCGCCGTGGAAGGCACGTCAGATGACAATCCAATCGTCTTACACGGTGATGCTCCTGAAGAGTTTCGCAGTTTCCTCTGGTCCTTATATGCCCTGTAAGACTTTAAACCTGGTTTTCGACGACTCCTCATCTGTGTACAAATAATAGCCCACACGAAATAATGGCCGTCCGGGGTCCTCGTCTTGACCTCAATCGCTTCATAGGCATTACCAAGGTGGCTAGCAAGTACTCATTCAAGTCAATTGAGACCTGGGCCTTAGACGTCATCCAAGAATTTATCGAGAGAAAGCCATCCCCCTTGCTCGACACCATCCCCATCGGATTTCCCTTCCCCTCCAATTCACCACCATCCGCGTTCGTGGAGAGCAAGCGCCAAATATCCCGCTTGGTGCAGCTTGCGCAAATGTGCGGACATGCGAACCTTCTGGAAACTATGATCACACTACTCCGGCAACTGATGTCAGTCTCACTCCATTTTTCCTACCTAGCAATGTCTCTGGCGGATGATCTGAATCTCAGGGAACTGCGGGGTCTGGCATACTCGGAGGTCCTGCAAAGATCCGTGTTCATCTGCGGCCGCGATGAGAACGGCAATGTCCTTGTAGAAGGCGATATACACGAGCGCTGCGATGGACTGGACCGCCTTGTTGTTAGTCCTACACAGCAGCTTCGCCTGCTATCTGGGTACCACCGTCTCTCTAAAGCATGGGAAAAAATGCGTGCAACCCCCATACCTTTCGAGCATGCCCCTGCTTGCGGAGATTGGAACCGGCGATGTTGCACTCAGAGCTGGTCGGAGTTCTGGGAGGTGACGACGCGAGCGAACGGGGTATTCGCTCTTGGTGCAGCCAATGTGATTGGAAAGTTGCAGGTGATGCTAGCGGAATTTGACAAGTGGGGCTCTGCGACGTACATGTACCACGAGTGCAAGTCGATTGCGAGACAAGCCATCCAAGATATGATGAAGGAAATTAGCGATTCACTACCAGACTTTTTCCATGAAGCTGGAGAGTACTGATAGACCCCGTGTCTTCTATACCGACTTCGTTCCATTACAAGTATTTGTGTCAAACTACCGCCACCAACTAGTACTATCATGCGTATATACGCTCTTGTTCACACCCTTTGCTTTCCCTTCACAATTGTGTCCTCGTAATTAAATGAATCGTTCGAAATATCGCGGGACCTTCCCTTCCAAGGACCGTCCGATATTTGGTGAATATCTGCCGTCGACATGGACACCATGTTGCGCATCAGATTATCAATGTTGCTGTCCGATGGGGGCTGTTCCATGCCTACCCGCGAACCTTGCCTGAGCATCTGTTGAAGACTCTCTTCTTCCTCTATATGGTGTATACGGGCCCTCAGACCTCGCAGAATCACTTCGGAAAACACTGGGTAATGTAAGTGTATGTGGTGCGTTCACGTGTGGTCCACCAACTTTCCTCCTCCGTCTGATTCTGTGGCAGGGGCTGAATCAATGCAGAGAACGACATGAGCTCCTCCTCGATTCTCGGATCATCTAACTTGAGTTTCGAGGACCATTTCTGTTCGAATGCATCTGGACTCAGCTCTGAGTCGGACTGAGTGGCTTCGTCTGGTCCATATGCTGTGCCCACGGAGCTGGCGGGTGATGGTACACGAATAACGGGTGAGGCATAAGCAGGATCGCCCGTGTGGATTAGTGGAGCGTTCGGCATTTTGAGGGTTGGCTGGTTTGGAGGTAACGTGATTCGATGCGACGCGGTGTGACATTGTTGATTAGTGTAGCTCGTGACAATCAGTCACGCGAATTCTCCATAATAAAACCTTCGTGACGCGTCTTTACTCCCTCTCGTCCGTTCCACCATCTCCACCTGGAGCTACTAGCATCCTCATCTTGCATTTTCCCTCATTCATGGCGTATGTTTTCAAGAGAGGTTAGTGTTTTGTAACCTCATCATCAGCCAAGATTGATCGTGGTGCGTCGGTCCACGTTGCAGATGGGTAAGCTGCTTCTTCGAATGTGACGCGACGCGTCTTGTTGACACCTCTTGACCCAGGCGTAAAGAGAATGTGCAGTTCGATAAGGTGGATAATGTGTGCCGGTTGCGCCATGATAATTTTGTTTACTTCAGTTTTAGATCACGGCGAGGGTAAATAAGCTCTGCTATGGTCTTGATATGGACTACGTTGATCCCATCGAGTAAGTCTCGTGCGTCAGATGATTTTTTGCGAGATATTGATTGTATACAGAGTAACAAAGAAAGTGATCGCTGGTGTATACCAAGGTGTCACTACTGTCGAACTTGATGTCAGTTTTAGCACGTGCAAACCTACACGCATTCTAATGGTACCTTGTAGAATCTTGCAGCAGAAACCGCTGCCTGCCTCACTACGAAACACCCTGACTATGCCATCCTTGCGGCACGTATCGCGATATCCAACCTCCACAAGGAAACAAAGAAGAACTTTTCCGCAGTGATCAAAGATTTGTATGAGTATAGTGCGCCAGTCCAGTGTTTGGTGGACTGTTTCACTGATGGCTTATAGTCAACCCAAAGAATGATCGACCAGCAGGTATGATCTCGGAGGCGACGTACAACGTCGTGCAGAAGCACGCTGCTACGCTGGATTCTGCAATCATTTACAACCGTGATTTTAGCTACAATTAGTGAGTCATTATCAGTCTAAACGTCTGTAGTTTAACCGGTTAGTTCAGTTTTGGCTTCAAGACCCTTGAGAGATCTTATCTCCTCAGAATCAATGGTCGTGTTGCAGAGCGCCCTCAACACATGATCATGCGAGTGGCTGTCGGGGTTCATGGCGATAACATCGAGCGCGTGTTGGAAACATACAACTTAATGTCTGAACGATACTTCACGCACGCGTCACCCACACTTTTCAATGCTGGCACACCCAGCCCACAACTCAGTTCTTGTTTTCTTGTTTGCATGAAGGACGACTCCATTGAAGGCATCTATGATACTCTGAAAACTTGTGCCATGATCAGCAAGACTGCCGGTGGCATTGGCGTGAGCATCCACTGTATTCGGGCCACGGGGTGAGCGTGTTCTACACGCAATTCGTTGGTCAAAGCAAACACAGTTTTTTGCAGATCTTATATTGCAGGTACCAACGGCTACTCAAACGGCATAGTGCCCATGCTACGTGCGTACGATGCGACCGCACGTTATGTTGACCAAGGAGGCAACAAGCGTCCTGGTGCCTTTGCAATTTACTTGGAGCCTTGGCATGACGATGTATTCGATTTCATTGATCTCAGAAAGAACCATGGTAAGGAAGAGGCTCGTGCTCGCGATCTCTTCTACGCCCTGTGGATCCCTGATCTTTTGTGAGCTATTCTCTCTTCGCACTGTGCACGAGCTTGAATGGTCTTTTCTAGCATGAAGCGTGTCGAGGCGAACGAGAATTGGTCTCTTTTCTGTCCGAATGAGGCCCCTGGTATGGCTGACTGCTGGGGTGAAGAGTTTGAAGCTTTGTATGAGAGGTATGAAAAAGAAGGTCGCGCACGTAGGACTGTTCCTGCGCAGAAACTTTGGTACGCCGTCCTCGAGGCACAAATTGAAACCGGTGGTCCTTTCATGGTTTACAAGGACTCCGCTAATCGTAAGGGCGTCCCTGTCGTTTGGAGTAACCAACTCACCCCTATCCAGGCAAGTCTAATCAGCAGAACCTCGGCACAATCAAGTCATCCAATCTGTGCACTGAGATCATCGAATATTCTTCGCCTGATGAAACTGCTGTTTGCAATCTTGCTTCTCTTGCGCTCCCTACCTTCATCACGAACGGCCAATATAACTTCCAAAAACTGCATGACGTCACAAAGGTCGTTACGTACAATCTCAACCGCATCATCGACGTTAACTACTATCCTGTTCCCGAGGCGCGGACATCCAACAAGCGTCATCGCCCCATTGGCCTTGGCGTTCAGGGTCTAGCTGATGCCTTCATGATCCTCCGCCTTCCTTTTGACTCTGTAGAAGCCAGGGAGTTGAACTTGAAGATCTTTGAAACGATCTACCATGCTGGCCTCGAGGCGAGCTGTGAGCTGGCGGAGAAGGAGGGTCCTTATGAGACATTCCGTGGCAGTCCCGCAGATCACGGTCAACTCCAGTACGACCTCTGGGGAGTCACACCTACTGACCTTTGGGATTGGACATCCTTGAAAGAGAAGATTGCTCAAACCGGGTTGAGAAATTCACTTCTGGTTGCCCCTATGCCCACAGCCTCAACAAGTCAGATCCTTGGGTATAATGAATGCTTCGAGCCATACACTAGGTCAGTTTTTCTGCCTTCTGCAACGAATTAGTGGCTGAAGGAATGTACAGTAACATCTACACTCGTCGTGTCCTCGCTGGTGAATTCCAAGTTGTTTGTCCGTGGCTTCTCAGAGATCTTGTTGAGCGTGGCCTCTGGAACGACACGATGAAGAACATGATAATTGCGCATAATGGCTCAGTAGCCAATATCCCCTCCATTCCCGATGACATCAAAGCGATCTACAAAACTGTTTGGGAAATCAGCCAGAAGAAAGTCATCGACATGGCTGCTGATCGCGGCGCGTTTATATGTCAAAGTCAGAGCTTGAATATCCATTTGCAAGCTCCAACTCTGGGTCAGCTCACAAGCATGCATTTCTATGGCTGGAAGAAGGGATTGAAGACCGGAATGTATTACCTTCGTACGCGTCCCGCTGCGCAGGCTATCCAGTTCACGATCGATCAGAACACTCTCAAAACTGCTAAGATGCTTGAGGCATCCAGCAAAGCACGAGGCCCAGAACGGAACAGTGGCGGCATACCAACCCCTTCGGCATCGCCCTCTCCCGTGCGCAGTACCAGGACAAGTGCCTCAGTCCCTTCTACTTCGTCATTGGGTGCTTCCCCGAACTTGACAAATGCAGGGGATGAGGTTGACCCAGAGTACGCTGCAGCTCTCCAGCGTCAGAAAGATCGTGAGATAGAGGAGGCCAAGTTGATGTGCTCTCTCGAGAACAAGGAGGCGTGCTTAATGTGCTCAGGCTGAGCCTGTCGGGAGGATATATGGTTGTTCGTGTTTTCTGCTTTGGAATATCTGTAGTATGCCTGTGCTTATCCTTCAAGTTTTGTCACCCTGTACCAGCCTCTGCATTGTTATACTCATAGTCGATAGATGACACTGATATTCGTTGAACAAGCACTAGTGTGAAGCTCGAAAGGTCCTTGGTCAGACATCGTGTTATTATGGTCATGAATAGAAATATTTGTCAATGCTGTCACGTACCACTTCACACTCGCACTGATCATAGTGGCAGAAGTGTTTTCTAACATACGTGCATAAATAGATAGGTAACGACACTAGTGAGTCTAACGAACACAAGATAGTCCACGAGGTATATACAATGACGAGGAATCGGGGGCAGCATGTGGATGATTACAAGAAACGACCAAATGGTATACATGGTACACACCATTCTATGACCCTGGATTTCTTCCTAGGGAAATCAACGAGGCAAGTCGAAGAGCGCATTAGGCACGGTGGACCGTTAGGATCGCAATACGGCCATCTTGTGCGATGGCATGATTGATTCCTACACAGAGAATGTGGGTAAGGGACAGATGGTATATTGACGCCTGTGCGATCAATACCTTTCAAGCCCGGCTCGAGAAGCCCTTCACGCCATTCTACATCGGTTACCCAGGAGATACCTTTCCACGAGCCACCGGAGATGGCGGACCGGACTAGCAAGTCGCGCCCGATGTTGTACCCGTCAGGGACAATCATATGATGCTTGATGTAGTCCTGAAGCGGAAGGCTGATCAGATAATGGAAACGCTTGTCCAATGCTGAGCAAACCTTCTCCTTTGACACACTAAATATCAGAATAAATCAATGAGCCAAGGCATACATAACTTGTTCGACGCACGCAAGGAACCATGCCCCGGTATTGACCTCAGTTCCATTTTGTTTCCAAGCACGGAAATGATTCCCTCCTGGATATGGTGTTAAAGCACCACTGGAACAAAGGTCATAACTTGCGACTTGCCAACAAGGCTTTCCCAACACGTTCCCCAGCGAGGGAAATAATGCTGACGGGCAAGAATATGCTCAGATTTTCTGCCGTCCCCGTCACCGAGGTCTGCCTTGTGGACATGACCGTAATGCAGCCCAAAACACTCCTCGGAGAAACCAATAGACCTTGTGAATATAAGCGGCACGCTCGAAATGGGCAGCGAAAAACACGGCTCACTTGTAGTACCAGCGAAAACCCTCTTCTGTGAGAACAAATGGGTCCGATAGATTAGATATAATGGCGTTCAACGGTTCTCCGTATCTGGGTGTCGTGAACTGGGAATGTCAGGGGTCCAAAGGGCAGGGTGGCATGAAGAGCGGGAAGTTCACATCAATGAATTGCCCACCAAGGGTTCGTGGATCGGCCCAGCCAATCTCGTCCTTGGGTGGGTCTACCTTGACATTCGAGGGGAGGAAAGGAGATTGCGCATTCCAGTTGATCCATGTAGAGGGAAATGGTATCGCCAGGGCTGTGGAGAAAAGAGCGAGGAGGGAGAGGGCGGGAAGCATGGGCGGTAGTGGAGGGTATACGAAGGCGAAGCAGCACAGGTACACCGTGTGTTTCATTGTCCCGGATCGGCGACTCGGATCGCATCACGTGCGCT
>JBBPNQ010000061.1:0-47738 GCA_038090975.1 Boletellus pseudochrysenteroides
AAGCTGGGATGAAACGTTCACGTATGTATTAGACTTTGATTGCGAATACAAGATCACCCGTTATCAAATTTGGGGTGATACCGGCGCCCTCTACCTTGCCAGCCAAGGTCGTCTGGGAGAGGTAAGTAGTAAGTGATGGCGCCTCTCTTCGCGGTTTACCCCGTTCTCGCAGGTCAGAGGCACTTGAACGCCTGCTAGCTGCTCAGCACAAATGGTAATAGTCCGGGAAATCGTCGGGTGTGTTACACCCTAACCGTGTATCTGATACAGACAGTAGTAAAGTTGTGTATGCCCGAGATCGGCGATATGAGGAAGATAGGTAATCCTAGGTCGTAAGACTTTCGACGAGGTGTCCCAAGTGTTCGCAACATGGTAGGCTACATTAACGGAACATAGGATAACGTGAAGTATGCTCGCTAGGACAAAGTGGTTGACAAGTGAGCAGTGGAGTGTTGGATGCGGCGTGAACGATCGTATGGTGTCCGATTCGGTCGTAAAAAATGAACATCGTTACGCATGATACTATTGAAGTACACAGTTGCTGTGTTTATCGCTGTTTCGTTTCTTCTGGCGGTCAGGGTCCCCGGTCAAGGTGCCAGGAGCATCCTGCTGAACCTTTTCGAACGTAGAACTTCCGTCTGAAGTAATCTTAGACGAGGTTGCACCTTCAGAAGCGCGTTGACCGGTCCGGGCCACGGAGTCTGTATCGGGATCCACAATCGAGAAAAAGGATCGCCTCGGTTCCTGTCGACTGGACTGGCTGTCCGCTGTCTCTATGCTCTTCGGACTCGTGCTATTGCTGGATTCGGACTGCGGTCTCTCTTTTGAGGTTACGCTGTGCCTGAGCTTGGATGGTTTCCTCTCTGGAACTTTGTCGTCAGCGTTAGGTGCAGGATTTGGTGACGCCGAGGCAGACGGATTGGAGACAGAGAGAGATGAACGGGAACGTCCAAAGCCATATATGATTTTGAACGCAGCAGGTGACTTCGGAGGCAGACCAGGAGGAGATGAGGTGAGATCGGCCCCTGGGCGTGGAGACGGTGTGGCGAAAGAAATTTCGGACGGCACCACTGGTATGTGTGCGTGGGGGGAAGACGCGTTTGCGCAATCCTGGGAATAGTGGAATACATTGCCCTTCTCCGCAAACTGCGCATACAGCAGGAGCTGCGATCGAAGGTCACAAGTCGGCGCGGCGTCTGGCGCACATTTTGCGTGGGCTATGAGGCTGCATCGGTCGCAAATAACTGCGTTCTTCTTCACGCTTCCAAGACACACTCTGCAAACCATCGCTGTGGTATGTTCGTTGAGCAGGATATGACTGCAGCTGGAACAGATGCCTACGCTTCCCAAAGATTGTCTTTACAAAGGTGTGGTTTCGAGGGGAGAACGGTGTCTCATCAAGGAGAGGTGATACAGGCCCAGGGCAGGGGTTCTGTTGTAGATCACTCGGCTCCTCTGCTGTGGGAGGTTCTGACGGTGGCGCCTCCATAATGGGGAAGTCCATGTGGGCGAGCACTTTGGTAACATCTGTTTTTTGAAGGTCGGCACTGACACGGCGCAGGAACGGAATACTATCCTGAGGGCGGAGTTCCTGATGGGCAGGTTGGTCATGCCAATTGCTCCACAAGGACGGCCTTACCTTGAGCGCATCCCAATTCATCTTTAGCCATGGGTGTTCACAGAGCCTCTCTGCATCTGGGCGCTGCAGCGGGTCCTTGTGGAAACATTGTTGCAGAAAGTCTTGGAGTGCATCGGAACAGTCCTCCGGTAGGGGTGGCATCACATCTTCAACGATTCGGAACATAACTGCCCAATCAAAATAGTCAGAACCCGCGATAAATACGTGGCTTAATTAATACGCACCCGTCATACTATTCGTAATCTCGCCGTAAGGGGGTCGGCCGGTGAGAAGTTCGATGACAGTACACCCTAGGGACCAGATGTCTGATTTCGGCGAAGCCCCCTTGAGTTCGATCACTTCAGGGGCCATCCAATTGGGAGTGCCAGCCACATTGTTAAGTTCGCGTTCCATCGCCCGAAGATTGAGAGAGACGCCAAAGTCTGAAAGCTTAATATTTCCGGTCTTCGTGGTGAGGATATTAGCGGCCTTGAGGTCACAGTGCACGACCTGGCATTCGTGGAGGTAGTGCAAGCCCTCCAAAATCTTGACAACATAGCCGGCGACGAGGTGCTCGTTGAGCTTGCCGAACGCCTTTAATGTCTGTCCGAGCGACCCGCTTTCCGCATATCTTGACCAAGAGTCAGCAATCAGCGGTGTTGGTAAGGAAGGTGAATCGCTCACTCAAGAACGATGTTCAAGAATTCCTCGTCTCTCACCATGCCCTCATACTTGACGATGCCTGGGTGCGACAAACTTTTCATCAAGTCGACCTCCTTCATCAGCTGCATGACTTCCTCTTCTTTCAGACCCTCCAGTCGAATACGCTTGACAGCTACCATTTGCCCCGTAGTCAAGTTCAGGGCCCGATAGACGACTCCGAATTGACCCCGACCAATACAGTTGCCGAGTTGCTTAAGTGGAGACGTATTAGCGCACTAAACAACATGTCTGGACACAAACTCACGAATCGGACAGCTGCTTTACCCTCTTCTTCGACCACGATCGTCTGACGTGCCGTGCTACCATCCATCGACTCGCGACCCGGTAGGTCACTAGTATTTCTATCATTTACATATCTTAAGATCGACAAATATTCCCATACCTGGAACGACGTGGCCTCCCAAGTTCGTCATAAGAGTTCGGTCGGCTCCGTTGCCTTGTTTTTGGGTCATCAAATTCGCTGTAAAGTCGGTCGCGTATACGGTACCCATCCAGATGATTGATTGGACTAAGCGGAGAGTCGGGTGTGGGTGATGCTTGGGCACTGTGATCCCCGGATACCACTCTAGGAAATGGTACCGGGGACGAGCTGCCTTCTCTGTCTGGATCGTCCAAACCACCACGCGGCACATAAATTCCATTGCGGCGGGCGCCATTTCTTGTGCTTGAGCGGCGCAATATCACTTTGGAACCGGGAGAACCCAGGAGCGGGCTATCTGGACTAGCGTCACGACGTAAGATAGATTCCTTGGGCATGAGTACAGGATCCACACTATGCCTGGGGCGATGAGTGGGCCGACGAGGGGAGGATGAAATTGGCTCGATGCCATCACTATGGCGAGAAATCCCAACAAGGTATGGTTTTCGTGGTGGCGAGGTCGAAGAAGGGTTGAAGCTAAGCGGAGATTCTTCTCGGTTGGTCCTTTTCTGGATAGGAATAGACCGCGAAGGGCTTGCTTGGAAGGCATCCATGAAATCATCGGGCCACTTCCCTTTTCCGAGTCGAACACGAACCTGCTCGGGTTCACGGTCCCGCCGGCCGTCATCTATGGGGGACATGGCTCGGGCAGTGTCGCGAGAGCTTGATCCACAAGCACTGTTCTCCTCTTCCTCCAGCAGACTGACAAGGTCAGGAGTGGCGGGTTCGCTGGGTCTTCGGTCTCTTGTCCGGGAACTGTCGCCGCTGACATTGCGCCTCCAGGCCATCTCCTCTGCCAAGGACGCAGCTACAGAGCTAGCCTCTGTCCTGGTAAAGGATGGAACCTCTGAACCAATCGATGTGGCTTCGGTGGTGACAGTCCTGATAGTACTGAACCTGTTTTGAGCACTGCTATTGCGGCGAAGATCGAATATACTAGAATATGCGGTGTTCTCTGTGATATTACTCGACGTCCTTGACTGTCTGAGCGGGAAATCTTGACCATAATCTCCCAGAGTGGGACTGGAAGATTGGGATCCGCGTGTTGGAAAGTCAAGGGAGTTGGAATCAGGTGGAAGACCACTGCCACCATCGCTGCTATGCTTCGATTTCGAACGCGTTCGCAGGGGCATGGGTGATTTAGGAGCCGGAGTGGTCACTCTGATGGGAGGAACGTCATCATTTTCCGGGCCGCTATTCCCAATTGATATGCTAACGTTACGTGCTGTACCACAGGAGGTTCCCGATTGAGGACTGTCTGACCGTAACGGAGAAAGAACCGGATCTGGTGACGCCAAGCGTTTCTGGGAAGGAGGGGGGGAAACTGATCGCTGCTGTATTAAATTAGGTGTTGATGAGGCGGCGCGAGAGAGGGTTGGAGGGGAATAAGGGTTATTATTAGACGTCGCGTCGACCGTGGCTTTGTTGCCTTGACCAGATATTACTTTGCTCCGGTCCACAGCCGGCATTTCAAAAAGCTTCAAGAAGGAGGCAATCGTTGTTGCCACACGGCATAGGGACTCCGGCGTTGCTTCGACAAGGTCGTCACGATAGAAGAGGTCATCAGAAGGTACTCCGTGAGAAGAACACGCTGCAAGGAATTTGCTAATGTTGCTGGTGCGCTTGAAGCCATCTTCTCGCGGATCAATTCTCGAAATCGCAGAAGGGACATGTTTGTTCATCAGTCTAGGTGAAAAGGTCTAAGTCGCCATGCATTCTGCTTCGACGATGGCAATACTTACTCGCATAAAACCACTCCGTCCCGGAGAGCCTCGCAGAAGAGTTTCCTTTCTCTCTCCTCTCCCGCGTTACTAACGGCCAAGGAACTCAAACCTGTTACGCCGATCGGGCTTGAGCTTGCGCCTGGCAGAGCTCCGCTCTTTCCCCAGATGCGCTCCAGCCGGACCAGTGGCTGCAACCGGACCTCTACCTCGGCCCATTCTCGCGCATGCTCGCTGCGTGACAAGTGAGGCGGTGGCTTACGTAATTCCTTGCATAACAGCGAGGTCGCGCCACGAATCAGTTCACGTTGTTCAGGAGTTGAAGGTGAACCAAGTGAGGCTGCAGATGCACTGTAATTGCGATCGTGGACATATCCTGGAGGTCTTTGTGTCGGCGAAGCAGCCCGAGATCGTGCAGTAGGGGGTGGGGAGGTAGGCCGGGGAGAAGGTGATGCCGTCGAGCGTCGTTGGGTATCCATTGAACACCGTCTGGGTGCTTCCACTGACGGTTTACGAGGACCCTCGGCAGATGTCCTACTGGAGTTATCTACAAATGGTCGGGTTGTAGACTCGAGCGATGGTCGAGGGGTGTTGACCGAGGATCGTGCGTTTGCTGTGGGAGGTGTTGAAGGTAGGTGTGTGACCGAGGCAGAAACAAAGCCTTGATAAGAAGTTGGAGTGAATCGCCTCGTTGGTGTCCGAGCCTGACTAGGGCTTGCCGCACGGCTTGGTGGCGGAGACCATGGCGGGCTGTTTAAAGGAAGATGTGTTGCACTTGTGACCCCTGGCCTTTTGGCCACCGTCCCCAAGCGCCCTCTTCCACCCGGTTGTGGACTGGGGGAATCAGGCGGACTTGGCAGGTTACTGCTCCTTCGAGGGGTGTCGATGGAAGACCGAGCACTGGACGGAGATGGTGTGAATATGGGAGAGGGTCTTGATTTACCAGCTCGCGGGGACGCTGTTCCGTTGCGTTCTGGAGTTCCCATGCCGCTTCTATGCTCTCGACGAGGAGCTAGAGGTTGTGGCGCACTAATTTCCCTAATTGTAGGTTGCATACTCGCTCGACGAGTGCGGTCGTGCGCAGTAGACGTAGTCGCAGGATTTGATGTTGAGTTGACAACTACGACCGGCTGGGAACTCGGACAAGGTATGGGATGCGAGGAAAGATGAACTGCAGGTGAAGACGCCGAGGCTTGTCGCAGGGAAGGGGTGATGAAGCTCGTCCAACCTGCCACGCGAGGGTGACCATGCCTCTCCGCATTGTTTACATGCTCTGTACTGACCCTACCCTGGTCAGCAGAAGATACGGTCGGAGTTGAAGAGGGTGTGACAGAGCTGCGGCCAGCCCGTCGAAGTCCTACTTTGAATTCGAGGCGCTCCAACATGCCCGACCTGCTCTTTTCATTGTCGTGGTCCTTTGTGCTGATATCGTCAGACGACGGCTTATCTTTGTCCCTTCGTTTGGCGGAGACGGTATCAGGGTCGTCGTCGGGGGACGTGGCCCTGGCCTTTGACCGAGCTGCAGACTTGAGACCGTGTTCTAAGGAAGATCGGATGCGTTGTCTGAATGTCGTCTGCGAGAACTCGGGGGCGTCATGGTATGCTGACGTGTGAGGGGAGGTGGATGACTCCGCACCGCGCAAAGAAAGCGCGAACGGGACAGGCTGTGATTTGAGATTGGTACGGTGCTGTGAAGCCATCGGGAAGGGATTGAGAAAATGCGGGATAGAGGGACTAGATAGTGCGAGGACGGCCATACATGGACCGCATGTAGCGCCACGATCAGAGTGGGACTAAGGAATGTAGTAAGAAAGGACGAGGTATGGGTAACGTGAAAGCGGATGGAGTGGGAACGTGGCGATAAGAATAGCGCTGGCCTGGGGAGATTTAAAGCAGAGCACGGGGGAGGGTAGTAGGCTGTCGTAAAAGGCACGTGTCAGGAAGAACACGACAAATAGCAGGATGGTAGGGGCAAAGAGAGGTGACAGAAATTCTCAAGGGAAATGAATGAAGCTGACCGGATGATGCCTTGATGGTCGATCCTGCACTGGTTTCCAGGACGTAAACAACCAGGAGGAGGGCGGTGTACGCGCGCGGCAAGATGGCGGGGAGGGAGGAGGGCGAGGAGGAACGAGACGAGGAATGGCGCGGGACACAGGGATAGGACGGCGGAAAGGATATCACTCACGGAAGCAACGTGGGCTGTGAAAAGACGCCCGGGCAGAGGACATTACAATGGCTGTCGTGGGAGATGCGAAGGTGTGGAGACCCTATATGACGTCTCGGGGTCAGTGGCAATGTGTCTGACAGGACGCGCCTCGGTCACCAGACGGGAATGACGCCACGCGTGGCCACTCTGGCAACGCCGTGCAGTCGACCTTGCCCGCTTCTGTCCCCTCCGGCCCTGTGCCATCCCCACACCCGGTCGCCATCCGCGATCGAGTGGCGCATTCGCTGGCAGCTGACCCGTGCCCCCCCCATTTGGCAGAGCGCACCCGCCTGGCCTTGTCCCATCCTATGTGTAATTCAAATGCGCGTCTGATCACCATCACACCACGCGGCCTCGCATACGACACGTGACAGGTGCGCGAGGGGGACACCGTCGAGGAGGAGTCAATGAGCTGAGCTGGCCGTCGAGGTCCAAGCGCGTGCCCAACTTTGAAACTCGCAGGCCGAAAAGTTCGGAGTTTGAATTTCTTTGACTCGCTATCGTCATGCCCGCCCGCGCACGCACGAGATCCACGGCCAGACGGTCGACAAAGACAGACGACACCCCGAGCGACGTCGAAAAGGAGAACAAGGCCCGTGCAGCACGCACCAGACCAAAGGCACAGGCCAAGCCGACGACAAGCGATCCAGTGGCAACCCACCCCCAGGCCGACACGTACTGTCTCTGCGACCAGCCCGACGATGGCTCTCCCATGGTCTGCTGCTCAGAGTGCAGCGAGTGGTGCGCACCCTCACCCGCCACCCCAGAACCTCACGAGTACAACCCCTTTATCCAGGTATCATTTCCGGTGTGTGGAGCTCAGTGTCGCGCAGGCTGAAGATCTGGGTATGTCGTGCCGTGTCGCCTTCATGTTTGTGCTCATCACTTGCACCCCTTAGAGGTGTATGTCTGTCCTACTTGTACCGAAAATACCGGTCGGCGCATGATCAGTGAGTGTCACCGGTCTCCACTGCTCTTTTTACGACAATGCGCGGCACTCCTGCCCCTGCACAATGTATATCGAGCATATAAGTTCTGTACCCCTACAACTTGTTCGCTATCCGTCGTCGTCTGAGGCATCTGTTCTCGCCCTCTCTCTGCCAGACCATCCGTCCCTCTCGCATGATGGTTGCTGTCATAGCGGTCGTGTCCATGCGTCTGCAGCCCAATCGCGGCGCTTGGCATCTTCACAAGCTGAGAGGCTTTACGTTATTGGCGAGCAGCTATGCCTGTTGAGTCCGATGATCTGGTGTAGTTTGAGCGCCCTGTACAATCGTAGACGCCCGCGACCAGACTAAGCCCCCCGAATGCATCCAATTCGGTCGCGCCTTCATTTCCTGACTTTCGTCGTGGCTTTCCCTGGCGACGTGTGCTGACCAGACCGATCTGTCCGCAGTGCAGTGGGATGGCCCAGAAGCCCCTCCCGACTTTATCAATGTCCTGCATGATGACGACGGCTCCAACGAGCTTCTACAGCGCCCAACGCCACCCCCCGCACTATCGCCTTCGGCATCAGAGGAAGACCCAGATAGCGAAGACGACTATGTAGCGGAATCCGAAACAGTAAAAGGCAAACGTCCTTTTAGGGTGTGTGCTCTTCTGTGCCGTGTCATCTGTCTGCTGATAGGGATCTATAGCGCAGGACGCGCCACGCAGCCTATGCGACGGATTCAGATCATGACTCCGACACGCCGACCCATGACCTGGGTGCTCGCAAACTTAGCACGCCGTTCTCGGAAGGAAGGAAAGCTTCACCCGCCACCACCACTCATCTCAAGCGCAAATCGGGTGTCTTGCACCAGGCCCGGGAACCCAAGCGCAAAAAGTCCTCAGATGCCCCTATCCCGGTAGATGATGACCCGGCCAGAAAGTATTGTCTTGGAAAACTCCGCGATATGTTTCGTCCAGTTTTCGTCAGGTATCCTCACGCCGACGCCGACGACGGATCTGGCAACAAGACCGAATTGGGTGCAGGGGAACTCACCGACGAGGACAAGCAACGGCTGCAGAACGAGGCAGACGCCTTTGCCTTGGAGCTCGAGCAATGTCTGTTCGAACTCTACGGCGAGCCTGACAAACATGGCAAGCAGGGCGTCGGACCCAAGTACAAGTGCGTCTCGTGTGTTGGCCCCTTGTCATTGGTTGACCGTTTCCTGATTAGGGAACGTTTTCGCATGCTTACCTTCAACCTGTCTCAGGCGGATCGTGTCGCTATTCACAGGCGGATATGCTATGCCACTATTTCTGCAGAGGAACTTTCCCAGATGAGCTCTACAGACCTGGCCAATGAAGAAACAAAGCAGTCCATCAAGCTCGCTGAAAAAGAGGCCCTGGAACATTCCATTCTCCAAAAGACGTTGATTCCTCGCGCAAAGATCACACACAAGGGTTTACAGGACATCGAGGACGTCAACGGGGAGTCGGGGACCTTGTTGCGCGAGCGAGAAATGGAGCGGGAAAAGGAGGAAGAGGAGCGTTGGGAAGAGGAACGTCGGGAGAGGGAGCGGCAAGCGCGACTCAAGGCCGCCGAGCAGCATCAGAGGGACAGGGCCAGTTCGATTTCACAGGGCTCAATCCCGCCCGAATCGCCAATCGCACCGCAGAGTGCCACGTGGAGCGGTTCGCTCCCTATCCACCACGACGGTTATTCACCCCCTATAGGTGACAATGTCAGACCGCCCATCCATCCCCTGTTCGCCCCGCCCACCTCTGATCTTCAGACCTCCCCCGAGCCAGAACTAGACATTGCAGATCTCATTCACTTGGACGACGAGCCCGCGCCTCAAGACTCGTTTGATGACCATTTGCCCACCGCCGCTTTGGAAGCCTCTGACATGCCCTCGGGACCCGATCTACCAGCGCCACCGGAGCCTGCACCACCGCCGCTGATGCTGCCCTCTTCCTCTGAACTGTCTCCTGTGACTGCCACTTCGCCGACGCAACCAGTCGGGTCGGAGGCCACTACTCGTGCATCCTTTGATCTAAACGCGCTATGGTCATCTCCGAAAGCAGAGCCCGCCCCGCAAGAGGTGGCGGAAGAACCGGAACCAGTACCTGTGCAGGAGCAGGAGCACAGGAGTCACCCGATCGAGGTGGATACTTTTCCCCGCGAGGCAACCGATCAAGATTTCGACATGTTCTTAGAAAAAGACCACGACACGGAAATTGCCCAAGACGAGCGACCTCAAGACCCAGAAGCAGCGTTTCAGGCGATCCCGCCAGTGTGGATGGGAAAGGTGAGCAATAGAATCGTTTCAGCAGGGTCATTGTCACTCATTTCCGTTCTAGATTTCCATGCCCGTGGATTCTTCCATTCCCCAGCTAGCTCCCGTTGTTGCCCGTCAGGCCGGCGGTCGGACCTTGCCTGCTGATTCCCCTCTCTGGAGAACACTCTTCCCATCTGACACGCTCCGGATCGACGGCCGGGTGCCCACAGAAAGTTCTGCACAGTTCTTATTGCAGACTAGACTGAATCCACAAAAGGAACTCATTGCATGTGCGTTCTCTCCCGAAGGGGGGGACAGCATGCTCCAAACGTTTAGCGACTTTCTATTGCATAAAAAGTGAGTTTATTGATTAACATGCAATGACCGTTTCATTTGACGCACCTCATATCCAGTCGCCATGGACTCGTGTTCCCATGGGGCCATCAACCCAAGGATTATCACCCCGGAAAGGAGTTTTACATGGTGCCGCTTTTGGCGAGTATGCCGTTACCGGATTTCATTGAACTTTTGGATGAGCTCCGCCTACCCAAAGTTCGCCAGAATAATTATGTGATTGGTATCTGGATTCTTGTTAGGGGGAAACTCGCTCCACCACCTGCTTTGCCGACCACCCCGTTGGTACCCATCATTCCCCAGCTCCAACCCTCAGCCCCGGCCCCGGCCCCATCACTCCCTGCGGCCCTCCAAGCCTACCCTCAGCTCGCCAACTCTGCGCTTGCTGCCGAAGTCGCCGCCCTCACACCGGAACAAATCCAGGCGATTATTCGCGCACTATCGTCTGGCAACGGTGGCATCCCCGGCGTCTCTGGTGGACTTGCCAACATGGTGGCCAACGTCGCGCATGTACCCCATCCAACATCACTCCCTCTTCCTCTTCCTCACTCACATCCATCGGTGCCGCCGACGATACCGACATCCCCCGTGTCGCACGGACAACCGCACTGGGTGGGTGGTATACCAGGTTTTCCTGTCCCCGGTTCGCTACCTGGACCGGGTCCTGCTGTTGCTCAAGGTCCAGGTCCAGGTCCGGGTCCGGGTACTGCTTTTCCGTCCGGGCCACCTTCACATGCACCTGCTGGTCCATCCACGTTTATAAGCCCACACACGCGAACACCACCTCAGCCGGGGATGACACCGCATGGACCCGCTGGGATACTCCAGCCACCCTCTGGTCCACGGGCAGGCGGGTACGGCCAGGGACGGTACGACCGCGAGGACCCGGACGGACGGTTCCGCGATGAGCGAGGGGAACGTCCCGGTGGGTGGCAGCAGCAGTCGAATGGACGGGGGAGAGGTCGGGGTAGGAGTCGTGGCCGGAGTAGCAGTGGTGGCGGTGCTGACTTTGTTGGGCGGCCAGTGGACGCTGGGTGGACGCGACGTGGCGGCGCTCCTAGCGGTCCTGCCCAAGAGGAGCGAGGGCGCTGGGATGGGCCGTCGCCACCTCGTCGGTGGGGTTGAAGTTGACGTCGTTTTTCTTCACCTTTGATCTTCCTCCCTCCTTCACGCGATGAATGGTGTTGGCCATAAATTATCAGTCATCTTCATTCTCGTCGTTTCTCTTTTTTTTTTTTTTTTCAGACGCCTTAGGTTTCCGCACGTATTTTTCTTTGTTCTGTTCTCGGGGTGTTCGCGTTGTCTGGAAGTTAAAAAAAAAAACACCTTATACAAGGCATATAATATACGCTTTAACGAGAAACAAAGTGGAGTGGGTCATCCCACAGTTAACTTTTGTAAACTATTTTTCACCGTCCACGCTGCAACTGCGCGTGGAGCTGGACAAGGAGGTCCTCGATGCGCTCCTGCCGTCCTTCGATCCTTTCCATCCGTCTCATCCATTCGGTCATCCCTCCGTTCTCTTCCACCTGCTCCTCGACCTGCTCCGCAGTCGCAATACCCCGCTCCTCCTGCCGGGGCTCTGGCGACGAAGACAACGCACCAGCCAACGTCTCCGCACGCGTATCCAGTGGCGGAAACGCCGGTCTCCCCAGTCCAACCGGTTTCGTGCTCCACGGCGACGTATCGCTCGGACGCTTATACATAGACTGCATGGACCCCAATCGGCGGCGGGTCGCGGGGCCGTAACTGAGTTGCGGATGCGGCGTAAGTGCCGATCCACCGCCACCACTCGCGCTGTCCAAACTAGTTTCTTCCGGCGTGGGAACATCGTCGACGACGAGCGGTTGAAAGATTGAGGCGAGTGGGCTATGAGCGACGTCGGGTTTGTGAATCGACGGAGCCAATCGTCTGCGGAGGTTGAGGGGCACGGACGTCTGGCGATTGTGGCCGGTGTTCCGCTGCGGGGAAGGCGAACGCAGGGGTGCGTGGCGAGGATACTGGCCAGGCTCGTGTTCCTTTGGGGAGGGCGGGCGCGCTTGGCGGAGAGAACGTGTGGATGGACGGCTCGACTTGCGGGATACCCGGCGGTCGAGACCGTTGCCGTGGGGGGGTCCAATGAGGATGCGGTCTGGGTCGCCTTCCGCGTCTGACGTTCGTGCTATTTCG
The DNA here is from genome assembly GCA_038090975.1 of Boletellus pseudochrysenteroides. Classification (NCBI taxonomy): domain Eukaryota; kingdom Fungi; phylum Basidiomycota; class Agaricomycetes; order Boletales; family Boletaceae; genus Boletellus; species Boletellus pseudochrysenteroides. The sequence continues at coordinate 12,419 of JBBPNQ010000061.1, forward strand.
TCTTCAATGTCAAAGATCTGACAGTGTCTCAGTATGCCGGGTGGGTTTGAAAAGTAACAAAAAAACGTACTATGTCAATGTCGGCACCAGATCCTGCTAAGCCTTCAAACAAGGCTGTAGGGGGGAACGGTCATCATGTGAGCTAGTAAGAAGAATAACCAACCACTTACACATCCGCTTGAGCGGGCGAGGGAGAGTGTCTACGACCTTTTCAAATATGGAAGAGATTGTTTCGTAAAATCCGAGCGAAGAAGTTTTCTTTGCTTGACCTGTGCTAAAATGAGCGAGCCCATCTGAACGTCTATGTTGCCAACTCACGTTCATACCACGCGATGAGGAGGAGGATGGGGAAATTTGTAACCCTGCAAGGGAAGTAAGCACAACGTGGCTTAGAAGCTCAGGGCAGTTGACCTTATGAGAAACACGTTCACCTTGCGACTAATCAGAGCGTACATCACTAGGAAGACCTACATCACCTACTTTGTGAAACCATCTTGGACTCAAAACATAACTAGCGGGAAGAAGAATGCAAACAGCCACCATGTTGACGGGCGGTTGATAAGAAAACAGCGAGTCGGCTTTCACCCTGAGTATCATGTATCAGCAATCAAAGAACAAACCAAGACGCGAATGTACCCTTCTATTGTAGAAACCGCTTTCCTAAACATGGCCTGAAAAAGGAAAGATGAGCAAGGTGACTGGAGGCTGGAAACTCAAAACCAACCTCTGCAGAAGCATCCTCGCTGATTCTCGCAAATGTGTTTGACAAGATCTACTCACGAGTGTGTTAAATGGACCGTCAACGTCACTTTCAGACGCACTTACAGAAACGAGCACTGTGTTGCTGTATGAGGTTCCTCGGAAGATTGCAATAGAATGGTAACGTACCAGTTAGCAACAACGTGTTGCTTAAACACGCATACATGATCATGAGAATTGGGCCGAATACGGGGTCGAATTGGTCTGCACGAGTGAGCGACTAGAAGGATATGTATGCGAAAGACTGACCTGCTCTGTCGAACCCACTCGCATCGAGTCCAAACCAGAGATCAAGCATCCACCACGCAATAGTGCTGCATGACGGAATAGTAAAACGAGTGAAGGAAGGAAACATGAGAAGTACCTCGAGGAGTACCTAGAAAAGCCACATTAGTCCGTCAAGGAACAGGACAGGAACCATGGAACATACCCTGCGCCTTTACGACTCAGGCTGACTGCTAGTGAGGCGAACTCAGTGAGATAGTTGAATTACTCACGTCCACAAGGCATAGAGGAAACCGCAGAAACAAAAGGCCGCAATGAGCATAAGGGCAACAAACTGCATCATCATGGCGCGAAGGGAGAGAACCATGAGGTTGTCCTTTAGCGTAACAAAAGCAAGTCTGCAAGCGGTGAGGGACTGACAAGTCAACAATCAGAAAGAAGTCACCTTGGGAATAGTAAGCAAGCAATAACCGCGAGAAAGTCTATAGCAATGTCTTTTGCCCATTTTTCTGTGATAACTGTTAGTACGGTAAGAAAATATAAGGTAAGGTAATTACGATGATAGACGTTGCCATATATCCTGAATATTGCATAGATGAAGTATGCAGTCACTGCGACAAAATAGGATGAGATGACACAGGTCAGGATGACAGTGAAAGATGTCAAACCAAAGGCTACATCAAAACCGTTCTAAAGTACGGTACTGAGATCAGACGTCTTTCCTGATCTTGGGCCGAGTGCCATGAAGCTTACCCAAGTACCCTTGAAATATACTGTAGGAGGTGAGTGGGGTAGGCAAGGGGGGGGGGAGGGGGATACGAAGGCTCACCCTTGATGCCGTGTTCTTGCATGGCAGCGAGTTTTTCAAGAGTGAATCCGAGGGCATACACCATGAATATTGCCTCAGGGGTGTTTATCCTGTGACGCTCATTCATCTCGATAGCTATGACGAACAAGATAAAGAGGATCAAGAAACTTGGGCGAGGTTAATGAAGTGGTGGACAAGCAGAAGCGGGATATACTTTATATACTCCAAGACGGCACGGATAGCGGGAACCTTGAGACTGGGAGAGGGAGTTGAGGGGGGATAAGAGGGAAAGTAGAAAAGATGTACCGGTAGTGATCGAGAAGGGGTGCTTTGTGGGGATCGTACAAGTGGATTGGAGTGCGTTTATAACGCTGCAGGGGGGGTGTATCAAGGAAAAAGAAAAATGTAAGAGATGGCTCACGTCTGAGAGGATGGCATGACTGCTCTCTGCCTGGTAGACACACTTTCCGCTGGAGGAGTGTCAGAGGGAGAGTAAGAGTGAAAAGGGGACGCGCATACATCCAGATTGCATGTATGACCTTTTGACACGGGGAAGATTTTATGAAGCGGCGTGCCCTGGAGATGATGGCCATTTCGATCGCGTTTCCGACGTTTTCCTCGAGATCGTCGCCGCGGAGCTGTGTGGCGAGTTCGAGAACATGGGAGTCAGCGCCGGACCAGACAGGCCAGGACGTGGTGAGGGTGCAGACGAGATCGAGGACGCTGCTGCCATTGTCGCGGAGGATGCGAATGGCGAGGAGTTCGCAGAGGGCGGCGCGAGTTGCGGAGAGAGGGCCATCTGTGAGGCTGCTCTCGCCGCGGATGAAGTAGACTCTGTTCAGGAGAAAGGCGAACACGACGGATTTGTTTCCTGCGCGCTGAATGGCGTTGTACTTGTCTTCGAGGGGGCGGACGAGGGTGTACGTCAGGTCGGGGGCGGTGAGCTGGTGATGGATGAGAATGGCGCAGAGAGAGGGCGGAAAACGAACCGCGTCAAAAGTGAGCGGGGTGTCTATTTAGGGGTGGGTCACCGAGAAGAGCGGGGAAAAGAGAGAGACCGACCGATATAGTGCTGCAGAAGGCCTTGGCGCGTCAGTGTGAGAGGGACGGGTGCGATCACGCACGATGATGTCCTGTGGGGGGGTGAGGATGGACACGGGCGAGCTGGGCGAGACTGACTGCTCTGATGGCGCGGACGACGGGCCATACGGGCACACTGCCCAGGAGCGGTTGCTGTTCCATGCAGCCCAGACCCGTCCGATTCGTCGCAGGGCAGGACCACCACGTGCCACTCTCCCACGGGGGCCAGCTCGCGTCGTCCGAGTCGCGTCGAGCACCGTCGTCTTCATGCATTCCGCCCAGCCACCCCCAGTCAAAATATACAATGCCGTATACTCCTCCGTCCAGGTCTCCTCCCCTCCTTCTCCTCTCCTTCCCAAGTTGACCCGACGCAACAGGTCTACGAGTGCATGGTCCGCGGCATCGCTGTCATGCGCAGACGCGCTGACTCGTATGTCAATGCAACCCAGATCCTCAAGGTCGCCGGCATAGAAAAAGGCAGACGCACAAAGATACTCGAGAAAGAGGTCCTCCCCGGAAAACACGAAATCGTACAGGGCGGATACGGTAAATACCAAGGCACTTGGTACGCATCCCACCCCCCCTCTCGCCCGCTTTCTCAGCCATTTCTCAGGATCCCACTCGACCGCGGTCGTGACATTGCCGCCCAGTATGGCGTCGCGCCCCTCCTCGCGCCCCTCTTCGACTTTACGCCCTCCTCAACCGCCCTTACTTCCCTCCCCGCCGCAAATACCGCCCCGTCTCCACGCCCCATTTCTGCCGCGTCTTCCTTCTCCACATCAGCATACTCCCAGCCCGTTCTCCCCTCCGCCTCCATGATGCCCGGCTCTGCCCTCCGTCTCCTCAACCAGGGTCGCGCCCAGGGCCTCTTCACCCCTTCCACCTCCGCCCTCGCGCCCTCCAGGTCCGCCATCTTCCCATCCTCCGCATATCAATCCACCCACTCACCCAGCGCTCCTTCCCCGACCCCTCCTCCAACCCAGCAATCCCTCAAGAGAGCCAGATCCGATTCAGAGGTTGTCTCCGCCATCCAGTCCCTTTCCCATCCCCACCCACCACAGCCGACCCCCGACGCGCCTGCCGACATCCGCCCATCTCCCGAAGAAGACGGTCCCTCTCTAGCAAAGCGTCCCCGCAAAGAACCCTCTCTACAACCTGAGCCCTCTCAATCCTCCGCCCTTCCCTCCCAGCCTCAACCAGCCACCTCCGTCAATGACGCGCCGTCACCCCACACTGTCCGTTCGCCTCATCCCCCATCCACAAATGGCAACTCGATCAACGGCGTAGACCCTGACCTTCCTCTTCGCTTCTCCACAAAGCCACCCCTGGCGCGCGACCCCTCCATTTTCAGAGATGCACGTCGTGCACAACTCGTCGCTGCCATCTGCCGGCAAGATGATCCAAGCCCTGTTTTTACTCTGCTTCGTGATCTCAACCCAGAGCCTTCCTTTCCCCTCAATGTGGATGCGATCCTCGACGACAAGGGCCACTCGGCCCTTCACCTCGCCGCATCGTTGGGTCATCAGAACATAGTAGAGCAGCTCATCGCTGCAGGTGCTGACATACATCGCGGTAACTTTGCCGGAGAGACTCCCCTTATCCGTGCCTCCATCGATACCCATAATTCCGATCAACAATCATTTAATGCCATCGTCCAGGCATTACACCAGTCCATACGCACTCTGGACACCTCCAGAAAATCAGTCTTGCATCATATCATGTATCTTGCTGGCATACAAGGCCGCGCAGTCTGTGCCCGGTATTACCTCGATCAGATATTCATTTGGATAGCACAGAACCAGGGCGGCGACTTTAGGTCCATCGTTGATCTTCAAGATGAACATGGCGATACCGCCCTGAACATCGCTGCGCGCGTCGGAAATCGAAGCTTGGTAAGAACTTTATTGGACGTCGGTGCTAACCGAATATTGCCAAATAAGTTGGGCCTTCGTCCTGGAGATTTCGGAGTAGAAGTCGAGGTAGGCGCCGTAGCACACGACGTATGCGCCGATGCTCAGTTTATTTCCCAGGAGCTGAGTGGTGGTCCTCGGGCGGAGGACGTCCTTGCATCACTGCGGACAGGCCCTTCAGTTCCGTTGCAAAAGAGCCAGGATACTATTACAGGTAGGTTCCCTCCTTCTGTCACAGTGGTATTTGGCACTCATTCACGTGTAGACATGACGACAATGATCCAGAGTCTCAGCACCGAGTTCTCTGTGGAAATCAAAGCGAAGCAAGACTCGCTCGATTTAACACAAGCTCACCTGCGCGCTGCCACGCGAGAGCTCGCAGAGCAACGAAAACAGATACAGTTATGGCAGAGCCGATGTGCGGAACTTGACCAGGTACATCAGCGAATACGAAATCTTGAAAAAGCGATTGCAGAAGAAGACAACTTCGACTGGACAGGGAGGACAGAACTCGATGGCAGTGATGGATGCGAAACGGGCGGTCCTGCATTCCGATGGCGAGGGCCAAGCTCCACCATGGTAGGGGTCTCAGGTTCGATGGACATTTCATTTAATGTCGAGACCGAGCCTCCAATACCAACGATTGACTCTCTTACGAGCCTGATACGAATGCGTCGAATGAATCTGTGGTATAAGAGGACAGAGGGGTTGATGGAGGCAAGACTAAAGTCGCTGCAGGGAGCGAGCGCGGAAAAGGAATACCAGTGCAAGAAGATTGTCGCGCTCTGCACGGGAATCCCCGTCGACAAGGTGGAGGACGTGAGTCGTTTGGTGGTGGCAAACCTTGAGGTTGCGTGTTGTGTTTACGCTTGCATTGCTTGTCCAGATGCTGGAAAACCTGGTGATTGCGATGGAGAGCGAAGCACAAGTGGTCGACATTGCTCGGGTGTCTGGGTTCATGCAGAAGGTACGTCGCGGGCTCTTTATGATCCGTCTCCCCTGAATCCAATTTTCTTGACTGACTCGATCGCCCGCCTGGCGCAGGTCAGGGATGGTATGATCTAATTTCATTCGTATACAGATCAGTGGTGCGCTCCCGGCGCAGCTGCCCCCTTTTTCTATTTATTTTGCCTTGTATCACGCAGGATCGTCATTGATTTTATAGTAATTATCATTGCCCACATAACCTACACCGCGACGTCCTCTGGCGCGAACAGCTGAAAGCTACGGTTATAAGTTCCGGAAGCGAGCAACCGACCATCCGTAGTAAGATCCACCGACATAACCTTTCCTGAATCTGTCGTAAGCGTGCGGAGCAGCTGCCAATCGTCAGCGCTCCACAGCTTGACGAAACCGTCGTATCCAGCGCTTGCAAAATACAGTCCCGAACGGTATCCCCATTCCTCTTGCCCGTCGTCGTCGTCCCCACTCTTGTCAGCGTCCGCTTCCGCGTTGACATCCTCTATGCCGTTCATGACGACTTCGCCGTTGACAGGTACGCTCGGCGGCGACGCGTCGCTCCGAAAAAACCGAACGTCAGCGACGTTGGAGACGTGCGCGGGGATGGTGTAGAGTGCTTTTAGGGAACGCATGTCCCATATCCGGATCGTGTCGTCGCCGGCAGCAGTTGCGATTTGATAACTGGGACCCATAGCGTTACGTCAGATTTGATTTTTTTTTTTCAAGTGCGAGCGGGGGACAGACCCGTTGGGAGAAAAGGCAATGCCAAAAATGGCTTGGACGTGACCGTCGAGGACCATGGCCGTCCGGCCCGTCCGCAGGTCCCACACACGCCCGATGGCGTCTAGACCGCTGGTAACAGGGCCGAGGTTAGCAAAGTGTTTACGGAAGCAGGCGAGAGGATCGGACCCAGAGGCAATGAGCGCACCGTCGTCTTGGAACTCGACCGAATAGACTTCCTTCGAGTGACCCTCTTGCAGGAGTAGCTCTTTCGCGGTCGCCACGTCCCACAGTCGCCAGGACGTGTCAAAGGATGCAGATGCGACGTAGTCACCCGATGGGTGAAAGGCAACGCGACAGACCCGGTCTGCGTGCCCTTTCATGGTGGCGAGGGGGACATCACTGGTGTGCGTGCTTAGTGTTGTGATTTGAGCGATGCACCGGACGGTGCCCACCTGTTCAGAGACCAGAGGTTGACGTTCGTGTCCCCTGCCCCGGAGACGAGATTCACTAGTCCCTCACCCTGAGTGAGCGTGGCCTGTGGATGCCAGGCAACACCTCCCACACGATCCGCATGACCTGTATGAAAAACAGTATTGTCACGTGGCGCGTGTTGCAAAACCCATCTAATTGCTCACCACGCAACGTTCGTATGGGCGTGCATGCAGGAACGTTCCATAGTTTGACGGTACCCGACCAACTGCCGGTGGCAAGGATCTTGCTATTGGGGGCGAAGCGGACCTGTGATATAGGTCGGTCGTCGCCGATCTGAGAACCGAGGTTACTGAACCGCTGCGAGTGATGTCAGTACGCGCGCGCGAGCAACCATGCGCTCCCGATTACCTTGACTTCACCGAATATTTTCTTCCGCAGGTCGATGATGCGTGCAAGGGGCAGCTTGGCATGTATGCGCTGTTGGGCGACTCGCTTTTGAGCTCTGCGATGGCGAAGCAGGTAGGATGTTGTAAGCACCTTACTGATATCGCCTATTGGTAGGTAAAATCCAACCTGGGCAGGGAATACTCTGCTAGGTGCCTCCTGGCTTGGAGCAGCTCGAGCGAGCCCTCGGTGTAGAATTCTTCCTGTGGATGGATTGAAGACGAGCGAGTCAGTCAAAAGACGGTGTGACGTACCTCTTCTTCACTTTCAGACGACTCTTCTTCCTCCATCTGGAGTTCCTCTCCTCGGGCAGCATTAATTTGAGATAAGACGTATATCAGACGATCTCGTCGGTCGGCTGCCTGTTTCCTGCGTGAATGGCGTCACGAAACGACAAGGACAGATGTACGCACGCGTTCACCGAAGAGCGTGATGGGTTCGCCGATCTCGCGCAGCCTTCCCTTTACGCGATTGTCGTCTGTCGGCACCGCCATGCTGCGCGCCTTCTTTTTGCGCTCCAGCTCGTCCAAGATGACCTTGTTCTCCATCCTGGCTCTCTCTGAGCCCAGGTAGTTTCCATCGTCCATCAGCGTGTCGAATGTGAGGTCCGACATGGTGGTTGCAGTGGTCGCTGGACGCGTACGGATTGGGTCAGTGACTGAGAGCGTTTGTTTGGCAACGGCTTTGGAACTAAACAACGTCCAAGCTGTCAATATAAGGTCGAGTGGGACAAGGTTGATCTCGATCAGAAGACAAGGCAAGGTAGTCTAGTTTGTAGTCGAGCCCAAATTTGATCTTGACCCAACGCGGCACGCGTACCAAAGGGTCTGTCTTACGTTCGTTTGCTCAAGTTCCGTTCAATTTTTTGGCGGTCGAGCCTGTCCGCGTTTTTATTCTTCCTTTCAGGTTCTGTTTCTGTCGTCCACGACTTTCTTTGTCCTGCAGCGTCATGAGTCAACGACCGTCCACGGAATCTTCTGGCAGTGCCAGCGGCCTCAATCCACCCGCGGCATCGGGCCAAGATCGTTCGCCTTCCCCTGCACCGAGTACGGCAGGCAAGGCGCGCGGCGAGGACTATGTTTACTTTGAACGAAGCACCGAGGGCTTCTCGTCTGATGCCGTCTCCCGCGCGACCGCTGCCAAGCTCAAGCTGGAGTCCTACTACAAGCTCGCTGTCGATGTCGCCATCGAGCGCAACGGTCGGTACGTGATCGGCCAGACGCGTGCGGCTTCTGCCATCTCACCGGCCCATTTCCTATCACACAGTCGCGTCGAGTTGGAGCAAAAGATAAATCAGGGTGTTATCCCCAACGAGGCCAAGGAACGTGAGATACGCAAGTATCGTAAGCTCGAGTCACAGCATCTCAGGCTTCGGAGAACCAAGATACGGTTGTCGGACTTCCGGACGGTCAAGGTCATCGGAAAGGGTGCATTCGGAGAGGTGAGAGATGGTCGTCTGTTCTCTCTTCTATAATGCGACATTCCTTGGCACAGGTGCGCCTTGTCCAAAAGATGGATACTGGCAAGGTATATGCGATGAAGACATTGCAAAAGGCGGAAATGTTGAAACGGGATCAGGTCCGTCGGATGCACTCCTTGCACCCTGGTTTGTCGATCTCACGCGCGAACCAAGCTTGCTCATGTCCGCGCGGAACGTGACCTGTTGGCCGAATCGACGTCGCCATGGGTGGTTCAGTTATTCTATTCTTTCCAGGACCCGCTATACCTCTATCTCATCATGGAGTTCCTTCCTGGAGGCGATCTCATGACTATGCTCATGAAGTATGACGTGTTTTCAGAAGATGTCACGCGTTTTTACATGGCAGAGTGCATCCTTGCTATAGAAGCGGTGCACGACCTGGGATACATTCATCGGTACGTATCTCCTCCGAATCCCGACGTGATGCCTAATTACGACGGATCAGTGACATCAAACCCGACAACATCCTCATCGACAAGAACGGCCACCTCAAGTTGTCCGACTTTGGTCTCTCTACCGGTCTTCACAAGACGACCGATGGGGATTACTACAAGCGCCTCATCGAGCAAGAAAAGCAACGAGATCCTGCGCGAAATAGTGTGCAGGTTAATGCGATTCACCTTACGATGAGCCGAGAACAAATAGCCACCTGGAAGGCCAACCGTCGGAAGCTCGTGAGTTTGGATTGTGCAATGCCCGGGCATGTTCACTGAATTCTCCGTTCCCTAGGCGTATTCAACTGTCGGTGAGTAGACTGACGAACGTCCACCGCGTTTTTATCTGAATTCCTTATCAGGCACACCCGACTATATCGCACCCGAGGTGTTCATGTTAAAAGGATATGGCAAAGAGTGCGATTGGTGGTCTCTGGGCGCAATTATGTTCGAGTGTCTTGTTGGCTACGCGCCGTTCTGTTCAGAGAACCCAAGCGACACGTACAAGAAAATCATTGAGTGGCCTAGTTACTTGTACTTCCCCGACGAGGTACATCTCAGCAAGGAAGCCGAGCATTTGATTCGGGGGTGAGTCGTCCGTGAGCGTATTTGCGTTCTGAAGCTGAATTTCCACTGAATTAGCATGATGAATTGGGCCAATCAACGACTCGAGGTGAACGAGATCAAAACCCATCCATTCTTCTATGGTTGTGACTGGGAGAACTTACGCTATATCGCACCTCCTTTTGTTCCGGCATTGTCTTCTATTACGGACACAACTTACTTCCCCACGGATGAGCTTGGGAACTTGCCCGACCAGCTCGAGGTGGTTGAGCAAGTTGGTTCAGACAAAGATCTCGCATTCCTTGGGTGCGTCGTTATCTGAGAGTTGATCGTCCTTGCCTGACTCTTTGTTCTGTGTACAGATTTACATTCAAGCGTTTCACTTGAGAGAATGTGAAGGCGCTCCGCCTCTGTCATTCCGTACTCAACCTCGTCCGATACCTAGCTCATTAGCATAGACATCGTCCTTGTAATCTTGGTGCTTTTTGTCGTAGCAACACGTGTAAAGTATCAGCCTTTCACCCAAGTCCCTGTGGTACACCACGTGACCTGGAAGAGTGTTAAGCAGGCGTTGGACGGTCGGAAGGAGGCAGCCATGTCATTCCCCATCCCGTCGCATCTTCCGCGACAGGTCGACGTATCGTCGCAGTTTCTGTCCAAGCTCGATTCAGCGACATTCCAGTCACTAGATTCCACCGTTGCATCCTCGTGGCTAGCGGAACTGGACGAGTCCATACGTCTGACCAGGGTGCGCCGTTTCCCGGAATTTAGTCGATAACGACTTAACCGGGACGAGCAGAAACGCATTCACGACCGTATACATGCGAACCTTCCTGCGTTTGAAGCCCAATTAACCTCGGCAAGGTCTGCTCAACAGCGGCTGCAAAGTCTTGCAAGTGACATGGATGCGCTCAACCGCGCAGTCTCAGACCCAGAGGTACGGTTTGCCATTGTTGTTCGCTGGACCGGCGGTCATGAAATTATTCAGAGTGGCCTCACTCCAACACTCTTGGCAGCACTCAGACGACATCAAACCCTCGCCCAGGCGTCCCTAAACGCAGACGTGCTGTACGCGTCGTTGTCACATCTCTCGGAATGCAAGACTCAGCTCGAAAAGGTGCAGCGCTTGGTGGAATCAGGCGACCTTCCTGCAGCGGTACCGGCAAGTGCTCAATTGGCCCAGCTGCTTGACACGACACCTCAACCCCTAGCGGAGGCGACCATCACGTCGGACATACGGGTACGTAGCCCCGTAGCTGGACATGCTCATCCATCTGAGAATACTCCGCAGTCCAAGTTACGTGTGCTCACGAATCGGATCGAAGAGCTATTAAACAATGCGTACACACAAAGCGTTGTTGTCTCTTCGACGAACGTCATCATTCGATCCTTTATTCTTGGTTGGTCCAGGGCTTTGTCCGGGTGACCGTTGACTCTGATATTCATATCCCTCTTCTAGTTCCAAATTCGGAGAACCCCATATCGCTGTCTACTGTGCTGTCCTCGCTCTCCCCATCCTCGTTGTCCGCACATATGACAAGTTTGCGGCGTGACATAATCGCACATTATATTAACCACTCCCTCGACCACCCTACCTTGTTATCATCTTCGCAAGAACCGGATCAATTTGGTTCATTCGTTTACAGATTGCAACGCCTCCCCTCGCCCACTATCCACGGTACAGCACCACTCGACAATTTATCATGTATTCTGGAATTTATCAACGATAAACTGTTTCCCTGCCTACCCCAATTACAACACGAGGCTTTCCGGAAAAGTTTTATCAAACCATTGACGATATCCATCATGACCCGCCTGCTCATGCCTTCCCTTCCTTCAAAATTGGATGCCCTCCCTGCTTTCTTGGAGCTGACGAGAAATTCTGTCAATTTTGAGACGAAATACGTCGTTGAGCTTCTCGGAGATACTTTTGAGAGGGAGATCAGGAACTGGGTTGACAATGTTGGGGCACACTATGAGAGAGGACGACGGCAACGCATCCTCGACGACGTTCGGGAGACTATTTTGGCCAGCGCGTCCCGTCCCAAAGATACGTTTTCTGCAGAGCTTGTCACGATCATCAACGTTACTCAAACCAGTGTGGAACCTGCACCTATCTCCTCTGCTGCGACGGATAATGGGAACTCGTGTGATGACCACAGTCTGAAGACCGACTCGTCGAGTTCGGGTATTGATGCAGGGGATGCATGGGGCTTCGATGACGACATTGAGGAACCAGGCGAACCACCGGTCACGAAACAAGTTTCGTCGGAAGAACCAGAGCCCGATTCGAATGAAGCGTGGGGCTGGAACGACGAACTTGGTGAAGAGCAATTGGAGACAAGCGCCCAGGACTCCACTCAAATTATGCCAGAGGAACCCTCCGGAGCAGACGAAGTTTGGGATGATGATCCATGGGCGGATGCTAACGAGGTGACTCCACCAGACCGTCCACTTGTAGCGCCTTCCATGGTTGACCCTCTCCAGCAGGCACCGTCAGCTTCGAGTAGCCGGCAACAACCGCTCTCCAATGGGCATCTGTCAACAAACGGTCACGCTGCTGGTGGCCGTCATCCGCCTTCGAAACGTTCACAAAACGCCAATCACGTCAACAAGGAGCCATATCCAGTATCGGTGCTTATTCGACGTATCGTGCAAGCCGTTGAAGATGCTTTGCACGAGGGCAAAGCGCTTGCATCCTCAGGCATATTCTCCAAGTCTCCCCCCTCCACTTCGACTCCTGGCACGTTAATAATGCAATCTGGTGTTCTGGTTCTTGACTTGTATTGTGCATTGCATCCCGTGGTGGCTGAGCCGAGGTTATCACAACCTGCCGGCCGCATGCAATTTTCCAACGATTGTCATTATCTTTCCGAGGAAATGGTTCGCGTATTGAAACATGAGCAAGAGCTGTTAAGCGTCCGGGAAAGATTGGAGGAATGCAAAGACGACCTCAAAGTTCTAGCAGACAGCTGGTTCTATCAAGGCATTGTAAGTGGTCATTACCGTCGTTGAAATGCATATTCGTATCGATTTTATTCAACGCCAGGACAAACAAGTGACTGCTCTCGAAGACGTTTTGGCAGATGCGGATGGTTTCGCGGACACCTCGGACCAGGAACGCTACGATGAGTGTGAGATGGCAATCACCCGAGTTCTTCGGGATGTGCGAAACATATCGCATGTATGGAAGGTGAGCACACATCTCAGAAGTCTCCGGCACTCACTCAGCTATACACAAAAGTCCGTTCTTCCGAAAAGCAAATATTACACGGCAGTAGGATTGGTCATCGACAGTGTCTTGTCACGAATCCTCGATAGTATCTTGGCAATATCGGATATACCTGAGGTGGAGTCGCATAAGCTGAGCGAACTCTGTCGGATCTTGACCGCACTGGAGGGATTGTTCGTAGAGAACACGAGCGAAGTGAGCAGGTTCTCGATGGCGCAGCCACGATCTCCGCTAATCCGTTCAATATATCCAGTCTTCGTTCGTCGTATCGTATGTTCCGTCGTGGTTAAAGTTTTCCTACCTATCGGAACTCCTGGTACGCATTGGCCTGTTTTCTAGATCGTGCTTTGGACTGACTTTTTTTCTTCTCCAGGAAGCATCTATGGCAGATCTGACATATCTCTTTGAGGAAGGCGCGTTGGTGGACTTTGAGACCGATGAGCTTGTCATGCTGGTCAGGGCACTCTTTGCAGACACGCCATTACGGACGAAAACGATAGACAAGATCACAAACGGACATCCTGTTCAGTAACCTTTTTCTGGGGCTTTCCCTGTCCATCTGCCATGATGGGTGATTCTGCTCTATCTTTCTTTTTTGTTCAGTTCGCGACCAACACCCTACATATGGTTTCACGCTTCAGTCCTACTTTCCACTGTTATGCATAAATATAACAAGGACATGTTAAACACTGTTGTCGCGCTCTAGCCCTGTTGGACTTTAGTCCACTTCCCACGACTATGCGTGTCTAATGCGCTACAGAGTATGTATGAGTTATACATGTATATTTACATCCCAAAACCCCCGGAGAGACAGAAAGGGGATGTTTCTATCCCAGGGTGGCCGTTTCATCTACTCATCTCTGACACGAAACTCGTCCGGGAGAGCTGAAGGAATGATATAGCTAAAAAGTACCGCTACAAGTATCAGCCAGACAAACGCCGCGTGCCCACCCAAAATTTGGTGCTCTTTCGAGAACGCATACATGGAAGTTGCCATCACAGGTCCGATCGCCCTTGCGATTGCCGCCGACGTCTGACCCATCCCATTGATGGCTCCCAAGGAATTTTTTGACGGCGCGGACGCGGTGATGAACATAAAGATACACGCTTCAAAAATAAAAACAAAAAGCCACGTTATCCCACGTTGTCTCCCTCGCGGACAGGCAGTGACAAACGCACCAAATGCAACGTCCCAAAAGACGATCAACAACAGCTGCACGACGAGACAGGCGTATATCCACCCGTCGACGACGCCACGCGTCTGGACGATCCAGCTCATGAGCGGGAAGAGGAGTATGATTGGAACGTAGCACGAGGTCACTTTACAAAAGAGGCGTTTGGGACCCAACCAATCGACAAGCCTGGCGAGAAACAAGAGTTGAAAGATGCCGTCAGCGAGGCCAAGTAATCCGAGCCATACGCCGATGGTAGATGGAGATAGACCAAGGCCCCCGTAGCGGGTTGGGGTGGAAAAGAACAGGGGTAGTAGGGACCTTGCCGAGATATCGAGGTATCCTAGGACTGCATAGCAAGCGACGGGATATATAATGGGCGGTACGATCAGTTCTCGAAGGGGTATCGGTGGCCCGGCATTAGGTATAGATCGTTCGAGATCTGACTCGACATTGTAGCTCGATCCCGAGGAACGTCTGCGTCTGCGCTTCGCCGCCAATGTCTACAAATCGGAGTGAGCGATGGTGGGGGGGAGATGAGCCATCTCTACCAACCTCCTCTAAAAAGAAGAACAAAAGGATCGTCGTCACCGCCACAATCGAGGCGGCCACAGCGCACGGAAGAAAATAAGGATAATTTTGCCAGAAAGCACTAGAAAAGTATTCGGGAAAGTCGTCTGCTGGTCGAGCAAGAGCTCCCCCCATGAATGGCCTTGCGGGGGCCATCATCAGACATGGTAAAAGTACACGTGAAAGTAAATCGATGCTCACCCCAACGTTGATCCAACACACCATCCGATCGGCATAAGAGCGAATGCTTGCGCTATGTTTGTCGAATCCGTCAGTTCGCCAATCATGCTCTTCACGGCGCCAACGTTGCCGTTTAATAAACCGCATATACAACGACTAAAAGAATTCAGTTGACATCTAGAGGATCAACTTTGGCTGACCTGACAACAAGTTGCCAAAACGTGGTGGAGAGACCAAAGCATGTCATCGAAATGCATAAACCAGAAAGCCCAATGAGGATCACTGGTTTACGACCAATGCGATCTGACAAACGACTCCAGTGCATCACGGCCATAGACTGCGTGACGAAGAAAAGGGATTCCTATGACGCACTATTGGAGTACGAACCTCGGATGGAATTGCTGCGACTTACGATCAAACCCGCATAATATCCCACCTTGCGCTTGTCCCCTCCGGTAATATCGAGCTCACCGACGAGTTGGTTAATGTAGGGGTATATCGACATGGACGATATCGGTTCAGCAAATTGTATCAGCAGTAGAATAGCGAGCTGGAGTTTTGGCAGCGGCGTCCGTGCTTTCTTTGTGGGCGATAAGAGCGGGGCAAGCTCATCTTGGACGACGGTGGTCGTGCTGCTGGTTCTGCTTTCTGCCGCGATGGTCATGGCGGGAGGAAACGGTGCCCTCTTTCATCATACTGCGGCCTTTGAAGACGTGTATAAAGCCAGACAGTAATGCCCGGTCGGGAAAGGTAGTTGGTGTAATATTACGTAATCCTCAGGGTAACCTCAGCTGTGTGGTATGTATAGCTTCTCCAGTAAAATGTCTAATACATCAAATTATCGTCTTGGACGTGGCCTATACACTTATAGGTGACATCTACGACCACGCTACGGAGAACTTGGACTGCACCTCGCCTCTGTTCATTCCAGGTCGGTCGGTAATGCTGAAACGACTTTGTGTGCACCGCTGGGTAGGGCTATGCAATTCAAATGCCGGGCGTGTGAATTCCGTGATTGAACCCGGTGCACGTTCGCCCGATATCCCTACTACGACGCGGTGGGACTGAGGTGCGTATAAATCTTACAAACTCGGATATTATTCACGACAAATCAGAACTGACAGAGAAACCCAATAAGCGGGATCTGGGGAAGCGAACAATCGCACACACAGTCAGGGTGTTTCCACTCTGATACAGCATGACTAACTAATGCTTACCAATGAAACAGCGATCCCCGGATGCATCTGAATAATGTTCCGATTTCTACGATAGGTACATTAGCCGTCAACCAACTAGAGTAGCTATTCGAGTCGTGGTTGTGGTTATAATGGTCGTGGTAGTAAACACGAATGGTAAATCTATAGAGGACTAATCACTGATCGGGTATCCCCGATACCTTCTTAATAGGCAACATACGCCACGCACAGTAGCGGTAAGCCCGTGTAAAGACCAAGCCAGAATACGACGTTGCCCACGAGCCTGCTCTGCTTGAGCACTGGCACGCGCGAGACAAGAATGAGAGGGATCTGGACAAGTTGCATGAAGAACAAGTAGAATCTACGCAAAATTCTTGACAGTTTACAGCCTGGTTCTACGTCGAGGATCAACCACTCACCTGAGCTTCCGTGTAACGATAACCATCACTAATTCATGCGCCGCGGCACTTAGCAAGAATGTGACAAACATCGCCCCCGTACGAGAGAGAGACGGATAGGCGGCAAGCGTCGACGCATACACATGCCGAAGGAGAAATTGGTGGACAGGCTTGTTCCATTTACGGGAGAACTCGTCCCACGAGGTCGAGTTCCACTGTAGTTAAGACCAGAGTCAGTTCAGGTGTGTTCTCGATAGCGTTGTGTGCGACAACCATACCCAGTCTTCATAAAATTGTCGATCCGCGAAACTATTCGGTGGGTGAGCTCCGAAGAACTGAACTTGCATAAGGTGCTCACTATGATAACTCGGCGAATGCGTTACATATACACTCTTTGCCGCATCAGTAACTCGACCAAAGGGTTCCGATAAGAACTCACCGAATATGATATAGAAAAGCAATAAATAAGAGATCATAAACGGCAGTGCCAAGTTCAGTAGCGACCGCAAGAAGGACTGATCAGGGGAGGGTGTAAGTGGTATGATAAAGTTTTCTGTCACTGTGTAGAGGAGGGCGAAGGATCCCATAAATGCAGCGGTCTTTTCAAAGATGTATTCCGGGCGGATGCTGAAGGACACGTAAAGCTGCAGCTGGTTCAAGATCAACAAGTGTGAGCTTACCGATCGGTGCGAGGATACTCCAACTCATAGACAAGAGTTGGGATTAACATGTAGGTACAAAAGTTTTTCCATGTCAGATTCTGTGGGTAGCGCACCCGTTCGGTTCCAGTAGACACGAGTTCAGCATCAAGTTCGAGGAACTCGTGAGCTACAGAAGCGATAGCCTCAGACGGATGATGAACAAGCACAGATACCGATGTCGGAGTCACGGAAAGCGGATCTATGGCAGAGACATCGGGAGTCGAAGGACTACTGGAGCCGGGAGTGGCAGCCTCGACGACCGGGGCACCAAGCTGTACCATAGCACCTTTTGGAGCGGTCACCAACCTCCGCCGAAGTATATCTACGGTCTGGGAGTCGGAAAGCGAGCTCCTGATCACCATCGCGGTGCCTCGTCTCTTGATCTGTGAATCTGGTTCGCCTTCCGAGTGACCATCGCTTGAATCCGACTCGAGATGTGCCTTGGCATCGAGAACCGCTTTATGCCACCCCCCGATTGACGGAGCTTGAGTAAGAGAACGAAGATGAGCAAGGGTTTGTTGGGAGCGCCGGGAGATATCGTGGAGATAGCCGTTGACGGAGATATATGAATGCATTTTCATGATCATCACGAGAGAATGCAGAGTCAGAAAACCAGACTGGACCCATGGCCATTGTCTGTTCAGATATCATTCGGTGAACTGTTCGCGAGGGAGAAACCGGGATGTATGTCTCACCGGTGATATGTCCACGTGATGGCGGCAATCAATACCAGCGTCTGGAAAATGTGTTGGAGGACAACGCCTGCCCAGCAGTACCTTATCCAGCCCTTGCTTATCGCCCGTGCGAACGGGACACAGATGGCTGTGGTGAGGATGAGGACGGCATCGGAAAGTGCGAGGACAACAGCATCGCGTGAGAACATGGTAGCAAAAGCAAACGACAGCGCATAACCGTTGACGTCGAGGGAGGAGACGAAGGCCTGAAGAGCGAAGAGGAAGAGGGACATCCAGAAGAGCGCAAAGAAACCCTGGCGAGTGCTGTGAGCGTGGACACGTCGACTGCACGCACGACGTACCCTGAACTCGTTTGATCCCGATGACTCGTTGGACATGTCAAAGTGGGATTTGCGAGGTTTGAAGGTGATCAGGGCACGCAGCTTCTTTGACTTTGAGCGAAAGGGCTTCGAGACATAGAGAGTGCCGTCTGCGGAGTAGTCGGCGTGCTTCATCGTCGGGGGCGGGTGAGAGATGAGAGGGAGCATGGTCGACGCGGGAAAGACGCCATCGGCACTGTATTTGTGATGCTGACACTGCGCACGACGTCATCCGACATCGCATGGCTCAGCCCGATATCACGGACGAGCACGTCGCCTGGATGCGCGAGGCAGTGGCCATGGCACGTCCCCTCCCCCGAATCATGCCGCCCGTCTCACCGTCCCACCAGGCGCACGAGGCACTCGCCGCGGGCGAAGTACCCGTCGGATGCGTCTTTGTCCGCGACGGCACCATCATCGCAAAGGCGCGCAATCGCACCAATCAACTCCGCAACGTACGTCCTCGTCCACGTTCATTCCGGCGCGCACGCTCACATCTCTCCCGCGCAAGGCGTCGAGGCATGCGGAACTCGAAGCCATCGATCTTATCCTCGACGATACAACACTCACGCCCCCGTCCTCATCCTCCCGGTATCCCCTTGCGAACACGACGCTCTATGTGACCGTCGAGCCATGCATCATGTGCGCATCAGCGCTGCGTCAGCTAGGCATCCGTCAAGTATTCTACGGATGCGAAAACGACAAGTTCGGAGGGTGTGGAAGCGTCCTGGGCGTCAACGAGCGGTGAGGACAGGATAAGACCAGGATAAGACTGATCGTTTCATCCTTCGTCGCGCTTCCACAGCCTCGAGCACCCCGTACACCCTTCGTACAAAGCTACTAGTGGGTACCTCCGAGAAGATGCGATTATGATTCTGCGGCAGTTTTACGTCACGGAGAACACGAATGGTCCGTCCTCGCACTCCGTACAGAGATCCAATCCCCTCGCAAACAGCTAACGCCTTGGTTCCCCCAGCTCCTGTGCCAAAGCAGAAAGCCACACGCGTCCTCAAAACTGACATTCCTCCCAAACCTTCCACTTGACTGCGCACAGGTCCCCAAGTCGCCTATCATGAGTGATGATCACAAGTTCCTAGGCTCAGGTTGCCGTGGGCGCCGAGGTGCGACTCCCGGTCTGCTATTAATACGAGATCCACCGTTATAGAAAACACGTGTCCTCGGCGTGTGGGTGCAGCTCTGACTGTTTCGTGCGCGACCCAGGCTGTACTGTACACCGGAGGAACTAGTACGTGAAAATTCTAATCAGTTTTCATTCTGCCATTTCAGTCCGAGTGACTGGGCGACGAAGCCCCATTTGTCCGCAGCATCTTGGATGCTGATAAAGAATAAAGTGGATCCCGAGTGATAAGGCTCTCAGTTCAGTTCAGACCAGTGATCATTTGCATACCGTTTCTCAGTGGCCTTGCCAGCCCCATGCCCAGCCTTCTTGTCTATCCGTATGAGAAGAGGGCGTGGATTGTGGGGTAACGTGTGTTGGAGAGTTGCGGCAAGCTTGAAAGAGTGCAGCGGGACAACACGGTCGTCGTCTTACAAGTCCAAGACCTAGTGAGTCATGATCAGGAGTATATCACGCTTATACGTACGATCAGCGGTCATCAACAACAGGGGCGGCAACGTTTTGTCCTGGGGCACATTATGAAGCGGCGAGATAGGGTATATGAAATCAAAATCGTGTGGGTCATGCGGGTCACCATAGTCAGAAGTCCAAGCCTTGCCTACGATAGCGAGATTAGAGTTTCATCATCGGAAGAGCGGATGCTGTCGTTTACCAATCGTAAAGTCCGCAAACTCGACAAATTCTCGTTGGTCGGAATTGACATACTTGGCGGGAAAACTGACGTACCTTGAGCAGATCCATTACCCCCACTTCCGCGACGCCAGCTCCAAAGGTACCTTCCGGAGCAATGTTGACGCAAGCACCGACCAACAGACCTGTAGGGCGGCGGTCAGAGCATCATTGTCGAAGCGTTGCTGGCCAGCTTGCCTCCATTAGAACCGCCATTGATGGCGACTTTGCCTGCAGCCGCGATTTTGTTCTTCACCAAGTACTCGCTACATGTCAGGGGACAAGACACTTAATGCAACGTGCCACAGGTTGAAAAAAGACGAATCTTACGTGGCGGCAATAAAATCATTAAAGACATTGATCTGTATGAGTGGTTAACAGTACTCTTTGTTGGTAGAGCGATGCCGGCTGACCTTGCGTTCCCTGATTCCCGCGTCGTGCCACTCTTCGCCGTACTCGCCTCCTCCTCGGATGTTTGGCAAGGCAAAGACCGCGCCGTACGACTTCAAGAAAGTAAGAATCGCCGGAGTGAAGCTTGGATTGATCGAGATGCTGAACCCGCCGTATCCTTTCTCACCTTTCAATCAGCGCTCATTCACCATCGATGCAAGACTCACCATACTGAAGAGCCGGCGCAGTACCATCGGTCTTGGTACTCTTGTGCCTCACAATAAACATTGGAACCTTGGTCCCGTCCTTGGACTCATACCACACCTGTTCCACGGTGAACTCATCAGGCTGAAGGCCTTTCACATCTGTCGTACGGTATATGCTCCACGCGGACTCCAGGGACGCTGTGGTATTGAATGCATCCACATTAAAGCGTCCAATGATGCCAGGATTGGTGAAGCCTTTCATGGAAACAAAGACATCCGAGAGGGCACGGCGACCAGACACCTCGGCAGCTCCAACGAAGGATGGTGCTATGCGTGTCAGTTTTTGTCCAGTCAGGGAATAGAGATATATCTCGTCAATGACCTGACACGTTTATGGAGCGTCAGGGGGCACTGGAACTGAGGTAGTAGCAAACCAACTGACATCGCGCTTGTAGGCGATAGCAAATTTGTCTGTGCCAACCGCTATTATGTCGCTCAACAATGCATCCTTTTCTTCTGGGATCAAGTCTATTTGTGTGCGCTTGGGATCAGCGAGGTCAATCGTGATGATCTTGTATTTTTGGGCATCCCGGTTGGTACGAAGGTACAACTTTGTTCCGTCGTTTGCAATGCTGCGGGAGGGCATTGACGACGGTAGGAAACGACGACGGCTGACTTACACATCGTATTCGGCGTCAAAATCGTCTATTAGCTTCTCCCACTTGATGTTTTGGCTGATTTCATTCTCTTGTAGGTCTGCCACCCAGAGTAAATTTTTCTGTGCACGTTCATTGGTGAGTGAAGAACACCATGAAAAATACACACCCTAGCGGTGTCCCTGGAGACACTCAAGAACAAATATCTCCCATCTAGCTCCGATATGGATGTCGACCACATCCACTCCGGGTGCTCGGCATCTTTCACCACCAAGATGTCCTGTGCTGAAGAGCCAAAGTGTTGCAGTCACATGAATTAATGGACGACAAATCGAGCATGCTTATCAGATGACCCATGAGTAGGTGTAAACGGACTGACATTGTGGGGTGCCAATCCTGTGGTAGTAAAGCATCGCATCTTTATCTCCGGTCGTTTCAGTGCCCGCCCTGTCTTCCGTGGCAAGTCCATGGGATTCGCGGCTTGGGTACCGCTGTGAAGCTCGATCAGATTGGTTGGATGCACGACCACGAAAATATCCAAGATCACGAGTCGTGTAATTAGTCCGAGTACGGAGATGGTCACATACCTGGTAAAAGAACCCCTTGGAGTCATGGGTCCACGAAACCGACGAAAACTTGACAAACCGGATCTCGTCGGCAAGGCGGCCGTCATGGTGGTCCACGCGCTTGCCGTCAACTGAAGCAAGCGGTTTGCTGGATTCACGAATATAAATTGTGCAGAAGTCGCTACCCTGCAGCCCGGTGACAAGGACGGTTAGTGAAGTAAAGCTGGCAGACGAGAGAATTGTTGACGCTTACCGACAGGGATATACCGTAGGCATGATATCTGCCGTCGCGTGAGAAGGCAGAGAGAATAAGGGCTACGGTTCCATCGTCTGAGAGTAAGTTGGGGTCAAAGAACACTTCGCCGGTAGCTCCCCCGGCCTTGGAAAAGTCTGGCAGCTTTTCGTCCCTCGATCGATAGATTACTAGGAGAAATAGCGTTGAATGCATGTGCTTTTTCTTGCTGAAACGACCAACCTGACTGTGCCTGAAGGCCGCTGTTATAGTACCAATACCATTTCCCGTCGTACTTGAGAGCCGGCGCAGAGAACTACGGATGGTCGCGGTCAGCCGCAGGACGGCGTGCGCACGTCCATGCTTGGGCTCACCTTTTCGTAATCAGTGTTTTCTCTGATCGCCTTCTCCAATTTTGCGCGGTCAGGATTTTTATCGAGGTAGGCTCGAGTGAAGGCGTCCTGGGCAGAAGTCCACGCATCCGTTTCGTCCGTGTGTCCTTCGAGCCACTGATAGGGATCGGCCACGCGAACCTCTCCCTGTTTTTCGCTCTTGTACACGTCCACATGGTCGGAACGGCGGGCGGGGGGGTACTGATTCGGAATCCATGGTGTCGAGGACATCGTGGGAGCGAGCGAGACGGTTGAGCGAGAGAGGGAAATGGGGTGGGTGGGTGAGGAAAGGAGCCGCGGATATGACCGTGTAGGGAATCGAGTGAAGCTGAAGAGCCTACTGGCCTGCGCCACGGTGGGATTCGACAGGCGCATACTTTTATTCGGTATCTGATCAGATCGGGGGTGCCAGCGGTCCTCGCAGCCAGAGGGACAAAAAAGGGGGTAAAACGCAAGCAACAGAGCCCACGGAAACTGTTGTCGTGTGTCCTTTTTGCTTGGGGACAGCTGACTAATTTAAGTAAGCAAACAACGCCCCGTCCGAATTCAGTGAACGCTTCAAATACCATGGATCAAGTACGTTCTGCGACGGTGCACACAAGTCCCACATTGATGTGACCCGTCGAGTTAGGATGCGTTCCGAATGCTGCTGGCAAGCTCGCGGCGATCACAACCCAACGCAGCCCCTACGACCGCGAACAGCATACCACAACGAGCGTTTGTCATACTCATCCCCCACTCATAGAGTGTACTCACCCTTTTCCTAGCACGACCTCGGTGTCATCCGAGCCTGCATTTAAACCTCGCAAGGTAAAGAAGGCTGAAAGCAAATATCGCGACCGTGCCGCGGAGAGGAGAGTGGGAATCGGAAACGACTATGCTCAGGTACATCCCTCTTTCATTCTTGAACATGCTGTCTCACGTGACGCCCTGTCCTAGGTCGAGGCAGTACTGGAGGATTTCCAAAAACGAGTCGCCTACGAGGACAAGGATGTCGTGCGTCTCTCACCTTCTCACTGTATGGCCTTGATCGAAGTGTTCTTAGATTGAGCAGCAGCGCAAGTATCTTGGTGGGGATAGCAAACACACCATCCTCGTAAAGGGTCTCGATGTGTCGCTCCTCGAACAAAATCGTGCCCGGGACGCCGTCTCGACAGAGGACGACGAAATCCTTGAACAAGCGTTTGCCGAAGTGACCTCTACATCTCAACCTACGGAGCCAAGCAAGCGCACCCGAGAAGACATCATCCGCGACCTCAAGGCAAACCGACAAAACGGTGATAGGTCATCTGACCAACCAGTTGTCGAAAAGTCGGTAGAAGGCGGATCAGCTCTCGAGACGGCCAAGAAGGCTGGAAAGTTCAGACCCATCGGATTCAAGCCCATCGGACATACAGAGGAAAAGTCGAAGAAGAGAAAGGCCAAGGAGGGAAAGGAAGGCATAAAGAAGAAGAAGCAGAAGCAGAAAGCCGGGAGCGGTCCCGTACAATCCGGAACAGACAGTAGACCGGCGGAAGAAACGCCAACTATATCTCAGGAACCCGATACCACAGAAGTTTTGTCCCCCAAGACGCTGAAAAAGCCTCCAGAACCAGAGCCCACACCATTGGATGAAGATTTTGACATCTTTACCGGTGCTGGAGAATACGAAGGCATCCCGGGTGACGAGGAATCCGACAAGGAGCACCGCGATGCGGAAGAAACAAGAACAGCATTTGCAGCTCAAGAGGCTGTCTCCTCTGTTCCTACTGTTGGTGCCAAAGGCTGGTTTGACGAACCTGAGCCCGAGGTCGCGCGCGCCCCCATTTCACCAGAGAAGTCTCCACCCATTCCCGAGACAATAGCGGCAGAGGAAGAATCACTTCGTCTCGAGCCTCTTGAGTCGTCAGCTCTTCCTTCTATACGTGATTTCCTGGCTATGGACGAGGCTGCTGAGAAAGCTGAGAAGCGGAAAGCACGTAAAGAGAAGAAGAAAAGGAAAAAGAAAGAGGCTGGCGGCGATGACGATGACTGAACAGCCCTTGTGGGCGGACTCGTTATTGGCAGTGTCTATTTAGCATGCTAATACCGGGACAAACATGGCACGTTATGGGGGGGATCTGATGTCATGATTGTTTTGAGGGCAATGGCACAAGGAATGACTTTCCTCGAGAATGATAGTTTGCGAAACCTAGGCGGGAGTCCATCTCATCGATGGTTCTGGAAGCGAGTGAGGATCCATTGTGAACCTGAACGACTTGTTTGGTGCCCACCTCTTTTTCATTTCGCTGGCCCAAGATATATCCTTTAGAGGCGGAGCGTCGAGGGAAGCACCGATGATCCCGAGGATGAGTGCAAAGATGCTCTCGTACACGATCTTTCGGCCGACGGGATTTAGAAATGGACATATCAAACCATGCAAGCAGAACACACATTCAATGGTAGGGACCCCTCGGGCTTTCCGAGTGCTTTGAGACGCGACGAATCTATTTGAGTAGCTCGGCAAAGTCTGCAAGTAGTGCTAACGGGGTTGACCTACGCTCATATGCAGAATATGCAGCTGTGGGTGTCGTGAAACAGGGAATAAAATATATGCCCCTCCATACGCACCATGGAACAAGGAGATGATTGCAATGACGAGCAAAATCCTGGCAAACATATCGTGCTGAGTCAATACGAGGAGGTAAGTGGAGGACGTAGCCAAACAAACACCCCTAATGGCAAACACGATGCAACATTTCCGTGCGGGTCAAGGTGCGGGTCGCATCGTTTGCCACGACTATATTCGGTGCAGCATCCCTCAAATGTGGTGGTAGAGGTAAGGGCGGATTCGTCCATCGACGAGCTACGAGGGATGATAATCCCTCGGCCTCAGCCAACTGGGCCGGACGTGAAGATCCAGACTCGTCGAACATTCAGGACACTCTTTCTGTCCACACCAGTGAGTTTTTATCTATCTCGTATTTACTCAAGGTAAGCCGTGTCGATACACGGACTTGCTCGTTGGGAACAACATCCCCTCCGGCAGTCAACTCAGGAAACGGGTGTGTACTGAGGATGCGGCCCACAACAATGAGCGGACAGCTTGTCGTGTGTTACTTCAAGGGGCACGAGACCAGCATTCCTGGAATGGAGGAAATGGGTGCTGATAAGCTCAATCAGTGATCGTGGGGCCGGCGGAGTCTTGCCTGTGATTCGGGTACACGGCAATTGTTGTGCCGCGTGCATATATACGTCACCCGCCGATGCGGCCCTTATCGTGGCACAGCCGCATCCCTATATGGCATAGGAATAGATATAAATGATTTCGGGCAAGTACAAAGCCGACGCCGTGAGCACCGGCTTCAATGTCCGGACTAACGTTAGGTAACGGCGGGCAGCGAACTCTGTGTCTTGTGAGGTGTTGCCACACGATGTTGCAGAATGAGAGCCGGTCAGACGACACCTGTGAGTAAGGTTTCCAGAGCTGATAGACACCCGTGTTTGATGATAATCATTTACGCTCGCTCCAACCTTGCTCTCTTCCCATCGCGTGACGTATGTAATCGGCTATTCGCTTTGGGCGAATGCCGCATGAGAGGTAAGTACTTTTCCCGAAAAGGAAAGTTTGAGGACCCGAACAGACTGCCTCAGGGCCTATACATAAAGGCCTTCGTCCTCCGGCGATATCCGTCAAAGTAGCACTGACTTTCCCCCTCAGTAGCGAGCGCCCATCCTCCTTTGATGCCAGGCCCCCTCGCATAAACCCACGCAGTCGCCACGTTCACTCCTGCGTCGTGTCATCTGGCTGGTCATATAAAGTCTCCTCTCCACACCATCACAACGTGGAAAACCCCCACCCATGTACGTCCACGTCCTTGTGTCGTTTTTGGTTGTTCATGCCCTCCAGTCAGCGTTTGAGTTCGGACTAGCCCGGTCCACCACACCTTTCATCCGGTCCACACACGTTCACTTCTGCTTCACCCAAAACTACCACCTCGCACCCTTCTTTTAACTGCACCATCTTACTGCCCTCGCGATGCACGTCAAAGAACAAGTCAAAGACTTTGTTCACGATGTCAAGCGCAAGTTCTCCAAGAAACACAATCGGGATTCGACCTGCTCCACTTGTGCCATGGACAATTACGATGGAGCATCATTCTACTCGAGCACCGACACCCAAGACATGGTGGATGACTGTGCGTCATCCTCAGATTCCTCGCTTCCCGGTACCCCACAGCGAAGACGCCTCATTTCCTTCCTACACCCCCGCACACCATCCACCCCTCCAAAGCAGCACAACACGCTTCACAAAGTCAGGAGAGAAGGCAGCAAACGCTACAGACTCTTCTCCGCGCCATCCATGCCGTCTATGCGCGTGGCTGACACTTCTGAGTCCAGCCATAGACTAGTGGCCACCGAGCCCAGCATTCATGGGTCGGTTTGGGAACCGGGGTCGATCCGGGACACCGCCGACGGGAGCGAGACGGTCGGGTACTCGCAGGAGGACATCATGGACATTAGTGCGCGGTCGGTCAACATGGACTCGGTTGGTCCTGAGGAGAGCACCTATTGTGACTCTGTAGTCCAGTCACAGCTACAGTTCGATGCAGAATCGCGCTCTGAAACTTCCGGCACTCTTATCACCGCGGCATCAGGCGATTTTAAAATATCCGTTTCAGGCTCCGACTCTCCCTTCCACACTGTCGATTTGCACTCCGGTGAAAATTCCCCTCCCCTTGTCTCCTCCACACCTTCAATCGCTCCGATGGTCCAAGAGCCCGCCGCTCCTCCAGTTCCACCCCCAAAGTCTGACCAAGTTGTCGCCCCCGTCGCTGACACTGATGACGAGGAGTTAACCCTCGTTCAGTCGATCTCCTCGCAACCGGTCCCCGCAGTGCCTTCTCCCTCTTCGTCTGTCGCTCCTCAAGTATCGCGCGCCGTGACACCCGCCCAGCCGATAACATCGACGCCTGCAAGTCCCGCACCTGTTTATATCCCTCGCCTGACTGCGCCGAGCATGTTTCTTCCCATTCCGAATGTACGCCTCGTTTTCCCACTTTCACATCCCTTGGTGTGGTGGCTGGCACCCAGGTGGTCCTCGAGAATCCGTCCGTCGTCGTCTGTGTCCACGCTTTTACCTCGTTCGGGGAATATGTCACCATTTCTGTCTCCGCAACCGACATGGTTGCACCTTACATTTTCATATCCTCTCTATTCAAATTTCCTCCCTCCATCATTTCCCCATGCGAGGTAATAGCGGAAGACCAGTTGGTGCCACCATCATCACCTGTTTCTGTACATCGCTCTCTTGTTTTTGTTTCCACTATGGAGCTGACCTCGCATGTTTCTAGACTGATCCCCTCAGTGCTCTCTTAACAAAGTACGTACCTGCCGAACAAAGGCCACGGCGAGACATTATAGGAGAGTATGCGGGGAGAGACATTCATGAGATGGTCGTGAGTTGTTTGCGCAAAGTCTTCTCCAATTTTCCAGCCCGTCCCATTTCAACATCCGCTTCCATTTCTCGCATTCTCTCCCTCCATCTTTCCCATACACACTCGCATTATAGCCCTGTTTCTCGCATTTGCATGCGTTCTTTTGTTATCTTACTTTCTCTTTCCCTTTTATTGTCTGTACGAGCACCAACCCCTCTCTTTTTAAGAGGTTGGCGGTCTTTTTCAGTGTTGTACCCCCTCAATGTAGCAAAGTAATCGAATGCGAAGACACCCCATGGACTTGGTGTACATTAACATCACAGTGACTTGTGGGCGAAGGAGTGATCCCGTTCTAATGTTTCATTTCGCTAGATGTCAAACTCGTGGCGCGCTTTGGCGAAAATGGCCCGCGATAGGATCATAGCAAGTGACCCGGAGGATTTGGGGAGGATCCTGGACGTGAGTGTCGTCTTGTGTCTCCAAGTTCCGCTGTGGCTTATTTGTCACTGCTAAGCTCTGGTCCCTCCGCCTCTCCTCTCTCGCTCGTCTCCGTCTGACGAACCAGGCCTCTGCAGAATGCACCAATTTATTCGCAGTCCTCAACGCCGTTCACCCTACATCCGCACCTGGTTCGTTCCCTGGTTCAGGTACCTTGCCCCCGTCCACACCGCTTCCTTCTTCCCCCGCTCCAGCAGCATCTTTGTCCCTCTCCCCATCCGGACTGAGTGGGCTAGCTCAACTGCCCGGAACACCTTCCCAAAAGCCATCCACGCTTCCCCCTACGCTCGCCGGCGGATCCACTCTCGCAACGGCATCGCGCCATGGTAACAACGAGTTTCTTCATCCGTTCGAGCTAACGGTGTTTCATGCGCGTGTACATTACTGGTCGGGCGATCCGTTGGGATACGTCGACGCGCTGAGTCGGATTTTAGGGCGGTGCAAGGAGAGGGCGAGAGAGGAGGGACGGGTTGTCGTGCAGCGCAGGGAACTTGGAAAACTTCCAGGGGAGGGTAATGTGGAGGATACGAGCCAATCGAAGGAGACGGACGGGGATGAAGACGGGGATGATGAAGACGAAGATGAGAGGAAAGAAGACACTGAAGAGAGCACGGAGAACGCTGAGAAGGAACTAGATGACATCCTCGTTGCAGCCGAAGCCAATCTCTCCATGTGGCTCGAACGCATCGCAAGGGTCTGTCTGATTCTCGCGAGCCAGATGATCGAGATGAACGTAGGCGCCATATCTCTTTGCGTTGCCCCTTTTTTTATTCCTCTCGTTTACTCACGCGTTGGCATTTCGGACATTAGGACTACCAAGCGGCGATCAACTTGCTCACTCCGCTCTGTACACATTGTGATGCACCTACTCTCTTGCCGACACCTTCTCCAGAACTCCACTCGGCCCTCGCACGGGTCTACCTCCTCTCTGGAAACCTTCGAAAAGCAGAGGAACATTTCTCTATCGCCGCGTCCGCTGCAGCGAACAGTGCCAGCGGCCCCGACATGATCGCCATGAACACCGCTTTGTTGGCTGCTGCATCCGGTGACTGGACGCATGCCGAAGAAGCACTCGGAGAGATGGTCGCCAAAGACCCGGGGAATTTCACGGTACGTGATCGTATTAGAATGTGGTCGCGTACTGAATTGTATGCCCCCTCGTTTTATTTTATTTTATCTTGTTACCTTGTGCGCATGTTCGATAAGGCGATCAACAACCTCGGTGTCACGCTGTTGTGTCAGGGAAGAATCAAAGAGGTATGTGCGGCATGTCGGAATGGACGCCATGGTGGTGGATTGGGAGTCTGACGGGTCGGACAGGGTATCAATCTCCTAGAAGCAGCATTGACGACGTCGCCCTCCTCTGTGGTCATCGCAGAACCGTTCCTGTTCAATTTGTGTACGTGTTCTCCTTTCCGCTCGCCGCCTTTCCTTACTCACAGGGAGGGGTACCTGTAGCCACCCTGTACGAGCTTCGTTCGGCTGCTGCCATTGACAAGAAGCGCGAACTTCTCGTTCACGCTGCAAAGTGGAGCGGCGATGGCCTGAAAACGTCATGCTTGAAGATACCTTCCAGTTAAACGTGTCATGCCATGCATTTTGTTGACGTGGTCTGATCTCTCCTTTTCGTGTCACGCAATAATGTACCCATCGGATGGCAATGACATCGAGTATCGTGTGTTGTCCAAGTTCTGCATTGACAACTGGAAAGAACATGCAAGGTATATTCCCATAGCTAGCGCGACACAACAACAGGGCGACGATTGACATGATGCACGGCAAATTGAACAAGAACACTGATGGAAAAAAAAAGTTGAGGAACCGGTCATGATACTGCGATAAAGTAGAAGCGTAGTAAAGTAATAGGCTATGGTACGGGAAGAAGCTAAAAGACTACGGCTTCTTTAGAAAAAAAAGTATCGTGGTACTAAAATTATGGAAAAAGGAGACATGTATAGGGGGCGTGATACAATTGTAATGGTATCGTTGTCGTTTGGATGCTTTCTAGTTCGTGCGAGGATTGTTCGTTGCTTTCACTGATAGGGAAACACAGACGCGATGAGGATATAAGAACAGTAAGCCATGGTTGCTCTCAGGAGGCAGGCGCCGAACGGAGCGCCCAAAGGTTATATGCCTGCTTGACGGTTCAACATGTAGAACTGAAGATCTTGCCAGCCTATATCGCACAGCTCATGTGTTAGCAACCCTGGTCATAGATGATACGAAACGGCACTCACCCCCTCCTACACGGCACATGACTTTCTTGGTCATCGAGTTTTCTCCGCCAGTGCGCCCTGATCTGGTCAAGGTCGTCAATCGACAGGTGACGACCTTTCTCGAGAGCGAACTCGAAAAGGCATACGAGGCCCTGATCTCTTCGCCCTCCTTTGGGATCGTCTTGAGGGGTGGGTCAATGCGTTCGATAAGGAGCCCATGAGGGATCGCATTCACGATCGCCGCAAACTCGGTGTCGAGCGGATCCTTGGGGTTCCCTGGGACGTAGATATTCGCAGGACCATCGAGGGATGGGGTATATGCACCCGAGCGCGACACAGCCCTCGATGGCGTACGTGTCGTTGAGGCATCTCGGTAACTCGAGGGTGGCATCTTCACCCCTGCAATGGAGGCTCGCGCTGTGGAACGCACACCGAGCCCGGTGTATACTGGAACCTGCTGCGCTCGTGCTTTGAGCATCGCTTCGGGGGTCTGGGCCCTGGATGCGAACCCTTTGCCAATTTCGGTTAACGGGCTTTCAGGTCGGTAGAACGACATCGTGGAAGACGGTCTCGACTCAGAAGATACGTGCACGCTGGGAAGGGGTATCTTGGATCGACTCGGGGGTCGTGGAGGAGGGATACGAACGCCGCTCGGTGTGCGTGCACGTGTGTTGCTGGAAGTACCGGGTGATGAGGTAGAATGAGTAAGAGCCGGGGAAAACGCGCGCTGCATGAGTGTCGTGAACTCGGCTTCGTCACTATTGTCTTCTCCACCTGGTTGCATCGCGGATATAGAACGCCAGTACAGCGCTGGACCAGGAATCCCACTTGGGGTTCGAGGTCTTGGACGAGGCGTTGTACCCAAACTCGGTGTCTGTGCACGTGAAGGCGGCCTTGTACCAGGTGAGAGCGAAAGAAATGGGGGGATTGATGGATTGGATGATGGGGCAGTTGATATAGATGAAGTAACAGGAGACCATGGTCTTGAAGAGGCATTGGAACTCCGAGACAAACTACGTTGAGGTGTGAATGGAACTAGTGGTGAGCGCTCTGGGGTAATAATTGATTTCATGGTTGGCCGTTTCGGAGTGGTGGGTTTGATAGTCGCAATACCTTCATCCTCGACCCTTGTTGATGAATTCCAAGGTTGTCTGATAGCCTTGGGCTTTATCGTGACGTTGTTCAACTCTGGTGTTCGCTTTGACGGAGAAGATGTAGGTGTCAAACTCTGGGTGTGTTTGTGTCCCTTCTCCTTTGCCAACGTTTCTCGATTGCCATTAAGGACAAAGAGTGAAGAACGTTGTTTTCGAACAACCTTAGTCGGCTCTGAGGAAGGGTGCGCTATAGACGACTCCCTCGACACCGGTAACGGAGCAGGAGGTGTGGCAGGTGATCTGACGGATCCAACAAACTTTTTAGCAAACTTTCTTAGAGGTGACATCGACCTTGATAACGCGCTTGCGCGACCCGATGTAATACCTCTCCCACCTGTGCTTGGAGGGGTCGCGAGATAGCCGTTGGCAGTGTGGCCCGACATGGAAGAGCTAGTTTCGCTTGGTGCTTGATCCGCACGAGTCAGGATCTCTCGTACTTTGGCCATTTCCTTCTCGGTACGTTCTATCCGTTCTTGAAGAACGCGCCACCGCTTCGCCGCCTCTGCATGCCGCCGTAGCGCCTCGCCGTTCTTGGTAACTCGGTTCTTCACACCGTTATCCATGATTGCTAATACTTTCGTGGTGGCGGGGACGTAGTGTCTGAGACAATGGTCAATTCCGCCAACGAGAGGGCGAGAGGTGAACGTACGCCTTCTTAGCCAGAAAGGACCCAAGCAGGTTGTTAAACACCTCTAGGCTCACTGGAGATTTCTCCGAGCGGACAGAGCCGGCAAACGAGGTGCGGGATGTGTTGTCACCATTTCTCTTGTGGACTTGCCATATGAAATCCTGTAAAGAATAAGTGTCCTCCGGAGATAAGACAGCATTACCGACGTACTTGACATCGGTTCACAGCCTTCTCCAAGCTGGACATCATTCCGTCTGCTTGTTCAGTGACGGTACGAAACACTGTGATCCATTTATCCTCCTTGAGTTCTTGCTGGAGCTCTTCGGTCTCTTGTTGTACGGCATTCCACTCCGCCAGTAGTGCGGCATGCTTTCTGAGCATAACGGCGCGTTCGGAAGAGTCATCAGGTGGCTTGTCCTCGGGGGGTTGAAACGGGGTTACGGATTCGCTGATATCTTTCATGCCATGTTCGATGGATTCGAGGCGTTCGTTCATGTTCATAATTGCATTATCAATCTCTGCAGTCGTCCTGGCGTCCACGCCCTCTGTTTGCGGCTTGTGTCGAAGTTCCTGTATCTCTACGCGGGGACATGGGCATCAGCGCTGCGAGGGTGCACACCGAAACAAGGTGACGAACCGAATATACGGGTCTGAACATCAGAAATGGCGTAGGAGAGCTCGGTGATGTGCGTCGAGATGGCCAACAAGCGAATGTCCCTGAAAGAGAGCGCTTTCTTCAGCATCGACCACCAGACCATGTTGTTCAGAAGACAAGCGTAATGAGCACTCACTCCTGACTCTTCCGTTTTCCCTTGTGTTTTGGTAGCAGGGCGCGGTTCGCGGTGATCGTGACATTCTCTGTAATGAGACGCATGGCAGATCGTTTCACGTAAGTTCCCAAAGATGCGAGACGCCTCGAGGCCGGAGCAGGGTAGACAAATTGCAAAGTGATCCGTGCTTACCTTCATCTGCTGCCGTCAGGGAGACGTTAGATGATGACGCGGAACTAAGAGTGTTTGTGGTCAAGGCGGGGGAGGCGTCGAGCGAGTGGTATGCGGAGAGAGGCGTCGAACTGGTCACCGTTGGTGAAAGTAGGGCCGCCATCATGGGAGGCAATCCACGTTGTCGGCCGTTCGTAACAACAAAGGGGACGAATGGTCTGCGGGAGGATCCGCCGAGTCTGGGTCAAAGGGACCCTTTGGTTAATCGAATGACAGTCAGAAACCGGATGAGACACGACGGATCCTCGGATTCGCGCAGCTGAACGACGAGCCAGCTGTGTTGAACGGCGACGAAACGAACGTGCCAGCGAGATGTCGTGGTCGACGCGTCGGACAGCGAGCGAGGCGATCCACTTATTATAAGCGGTGAAAGTGCGACGAGTCTGAGACGTCCAATAACGGCAAGTCTCAATAGCAACCAGCAACGAAAAACTAATCGAATGTTGTGCCTTGGGCCGGGTAAATTTAATGTACAGATGTCAAGTTGGTTGTACATATATTCTACGAGTCCACTACCATGGCCTCGGGTTGGATGCCCTGTTCTCGCAATCCTCCACCGTCTGTATCTACTGCCATCGACGATGGGAGTAGTTGTGGGGACAGGAACCCTGATTCCAGCGCCTGCTTCTCATCCCTCTCCCTCTCGCGTGCGCGCCAGTGCTCTTCTAGCCCTTGGCGTGCCTCCTTATCTGCCTCGCGGACCATGGTAACTCGGCACGCTCGCCAACGGACTGGGTCCATCGTGTTGTAATAGCCTGGAGTGAGTCCCTCCAACGCCCAGAGTTGACTTGTCTCCACGATATGTCCACCCTCTATGTCCAGCGCCTTCTCAACATAGGTGTCGAGCAGCGGATGCCGGAGAAGTCGAGGATAGTAGCGTCCAGCGATCAAGTTGAGCGACAGCACAGCTTCATGCCCTGGGGCGAGGATTGGACGAAATTTGAATCCTTCCGGTGGAAGCGGGAGCGGGAATGGTGATGAAAGAATGGGGTGTGAGAGTTGCTCATTAGCCGAGCGTTCGTTGGATTTCGAGATCGTGGATGAGGCCCTATCAACAGAAGGGGCGCTTCCTTGCGCAGCTGTGCGAGAGTCCCCCCCCTGTTCGCTTGTTTCGTCCCCGAGCGTCGCAGGCACCTCAACAGCTTTGCCCTTGCCCTTACCGCCATCATCGCCGTTCACACCTCCCCCCAGTAGATCCCCTTCCCAATCTTCATCTACCAGTTCGTAGAGCATCCCTGTAGCTCTACATTCCTTTCCCGGTGTTCCATTAGGTTTCGTGATTTCCGCGACGAAAAGCCCATCAATCCGCATGAACACGCCCCGAGTTTCAGCTCCCACCACTGCTTCGCCGTCACCCTCCGCAACATTCAGCATCTTCGTGTATTCCAATGCTTTGTGCGACGGACCAGCTGGGGGCAGAATATTCTCTGTCCCTTTGGGAGCTATTTGTGAGCGCGACAGTTTGAGCCGCACAAGCTCGTCGGTCCAGATGCGCTCGGCGCCCCACCACAATCCTTGATAGCGTGTCTGAGTCACCGTCTGGGTGAGCGCAATAGGGGGTGGTGCGGAAACGAAACCAGAGTGCGACGGTGCTGTGATAGAGTGTGGATTGCTAGGTCCGCTGGTGGCGTTTGCGAGACTCGCGTTGAAGGTCATGCTGGCATTCATCACCGAGTCAAGCGACATCCCGGATTGGATACCAGGTATGGCACGCAGTAGTACTCCCGAGGTCGAAGAAGCATCTGGTGGCGAAACAGAGAATTTATATTCCCAGTCATCTGTTGGAGCCCAGTAACCAGCAAGATTGGCGGCGATTTGAACGGCGAGTGCATAAGCTGCAGCAGCGTTGACGAATG
>JBBPNQ010000062.1:0-46741 GCA_038090975.1 Boletellus pseudochrysenteroides
TCATACGCTTTGCAGACCGTTCAATTACGCACGCACTCGATACATGCGCCCTACATTGACGAAGACCTGCAAAATCGGTACGTGGCACGTGGTCTGAAATCCTAGGACGGGCCCATATCACCCCGCTATAGGTGGTGGGACTTTGGTGCGGACGCTTACATCGTGCGTGATCGTGGACGTTTACGCCGGGCGCTGCTGACGACATGTCTGACCGTCGTAAGAACACCAACAAACACATCCGTCTGACGAGAGCCGTTCCGTCCCAAATGGTATGCGTCTCGAGGGCTTGTTTGTCAGAGAGAGAGGGGGGGAGAGCTGATGACGTTTCGTAGGGATGGCTGTGGTCCCGTCTCCCGTTGACGTCCACCAATTTTGTCATCGAGATCGAATTCAAGGTTTCACCGTTTCCTTTGCCCCCTTTTGCCGGTGCGACTCACGCCCGCGCATAGATTTTCGGCCAATCCTCTCACCTTTATGGCGACGGCATGGCGATCTGGCTCACAACGGACCGAGCAGAACCGGGGCCCGTGTTTGGCAACAAAGGTCCGTCCTGACAACGATCGCGTCTCCCCCTCCACTCACTTTTTTGCAGATAAATTCGAGGGTTTGGGTATCTTTATAGACACGTGAGCGTCGATCTACTCGTAAAAGAGCATCGTTGTTGACGCTCGACTGCGCTAGTTATGCCAATTCACGACATCCATATGGGTTCCCTCGTATCATGAGCATGCTTGGCGACGGGAAGACCGCCTATGATCAGGATCACGATGGCGATGCGAACAGTCTTGGCTCGTGCTCGGTACGCACCTCCATGTTACCGTCCCCCACGCAGCTGATCCCTAAACCTTCCGCGTGGACGGGCAGGCAATGGTCCGACGCACCAATGTGGTCACCAAGTTGAAGATCACATATGTCAAAGACGGGTACCTCGACGTAAGTTGCGCTTACATGCGTCGTATCGCACAGACGGGACTCACTCGACGGCTAGGTTAAAGTGCACTACAAGGCCTGTACGTACAATGCGCGCCACGCATCGTGGAGGCGCGCAGACTGAGCTCACGATATCATCACAGGGGACGACTGGTCCGACTGTTTCCGCGTCGACGGGATCAAGCTGCCTGCATCGCCCTTCCTGGGCGTGTCTGCGCTGACGGGCCAAGTATTCGACGCGCACGAGTGAGTTTGACCCCACCTCGCCTCTCTACCATCCACTCATCAACCCCCCTCCCTCCCTCCCTCCAGTGTGATCTCGATCACCACCCACTCTGCCATTCTCTCCTCCCAAGACGCCCCGCTCAACAAACTGTCGACCGGCGGCCTCTTTGGCGGCCGTCGCACAGACGGCGCCCACCACTCCTCCTGGTCCGCCTTTCTCTTCAAACTCGTCCTCTTCCTCGGCTTGTGTGTCGGCGGCGTGTACGGGTACACGGCGTACACGCGCCGCGGTCGACATGGCGCGTTCTTCTCGTCGGCGGGCGGTGGCGGTGGCGGGTTTGGTGGGCTGGCGATGGACGCTGGCGATCGGTCGTATGCCTCGCGGAGGCGGTTCTAGAGCCCTGCCTTGTTTTTCTTTTCGTTACTTGTATTTCGATCAGCGCCTTCCGGGTCCTGGCCGTACGAAAATTGCCAGCTGCTGAGGGACGCGAACATTAATTGTGCTCGCTAGCGCTGTGTCCGGCGATTGAACTCGATCGATGTGTTGGAGACCGTTGTGTTTGAATAATCCAAGTGCCGGTGCGTTACTCGAAAGATGTATCTACTGCTATCTACTACAAAATGTGCGTGTTGGTGGTGGAAGCAAAGGAAGAAGGAAGGAGAGAAGGAACGTGTGCTCTACCAAACAGCGAGCGAACAAGGCAATGTACAAAGGACACATCGAGAGGGCGGACGTTGGCTGTAGGGTGGAGAGAGAAAGGGAGAAGGAGATGTACACGCGGTTGGGCCAACTAACTAATAGGCGTTTGGTAACCGATGGTAACTACTTGTAACTAACTACTTGTAACTACAGATGGGGTAAAACAACGCACGGACTAATCGGCTGAGAAATGCTACTGTTACTACTACGTGAAAAAAAAAGCGTAAGGGATTGGGAAAGAAGAGGCAGACAACAGACCCAATCAATCGTCGACACAAATGGTGAAAGACACGGGTGACAAGGGAGAGTGAGAACGCGGGGTGGTCGTTCGGGTCGTAGGAGTATATTGGATGGTGGGTCGTGAATGAGATCGTGAAGATGTAACCGGGGAGGGTTGGCGATGGCAACCCAATTACACCCCGTATCGCGTCGCAAGCCTCTCCTGAATGGCTGGGGGAAAGACGGTCACCTGGGCTTGCCACCCGGCAACGTCATGGTTCCGGAACCCTGTCAAGAGTTGTTGGAACATTGCGTTGAGCTCTGGGGAGGGGTTATTCCACCGGACGATGGCGTTACAGAACCACAACAGACTCTATAGGTATAGTGATAGGATTAACCTTTGACCGCAGGCGGGATAGACCTGGATCAACTGACCTTGGCAATACCAGCAGGGTTCGTCTGCACAAGGGTGCAGAAACCACGGAAAGCAGAATCCTTTTCCTCGTTATCACGGATCTCGTACAAAGCCTGACACCATGCTTGGGCGAACTCTGACAGGTGCGGTGAAACAATAACCGGATGCATGAGACCGATTCGGCCGATCGATACGGCAGCATTTTCGTGAAGGCTACGGGGTGCCTTTGGGTGTAGCAAAATTGGAATGAGACGGGCGATCAAAGGATTGACCCATTGCTGGAATTCAGGTTCATCTACAGAAGTGGGGATTGAATAGGAGACACGCGGACGAGGCCCCGAAAACCTCACCTCGTCCGTAGCGTAGTGCAACTTCGCCAACAGACCACGCAGCATTGTTACAGGCGCTGACAAACTCCACCTTTGGTTCAGGATCAAGCTGTAGGATGAGCTCGGTCATAATAGCAGGAAGATGGGGTCTCAAGAGTGGGAAGCATCCCATCGCTAAATCACCAACAAGTGCATAAGCCGACTGACGCACAGATGCTTGCGGGTGCTTCAGGCAAACAGTAAGCAAGGTGAGAAGATTTGGTTGTGAATGCGAAATGATGGACTCCAGTGAAACACCTAAACCCTGCGCTAGACCTGACAGAAGATCTAGTGATACAACAAGGAAAGACTTGTCAGGCTCATCCAAATCCGGATTTTGCTGGTACGCTTGATATTGAAGGAGTGATCGGTGAACGATATTGGCGCACCGCTGGAAAACAAGGGGTGCGTATGGCGTGAATCCAGACCCCATAGCGATTGCAACCGAGGAGAGACACTGCAAACCATGTGAGTATCAATCATACCAGATCACGGAAGTTTTTACCTCAAGCAAGGGGATCAGATCATCGTCATCATCTTGTAGTTTATTCCATCGGCCAGTGAGTGGGGGCATCAATATCTCAACATATTGGGGATTTGACAGTGCACGCCCCACAGCATCTGCGAGGGTGCCAATTGCGTCGTACAGAATGAGCATGTTCTTGTGTTGGTACTTCTGGAACGCGAAAACCAGGTTACGCAAAACTGGTTCGAGGTAGGGGGAAAGCTCTGCGCCGGCATCCTCCTCGAGCGTCGCAAACGCACTACAGCCAGCCTCTTGTACCCGTTTGTTATCGTCCAAAACCATCCGGAGAAGCTGGGCAGGGCATGAGCTAACGAATAATCGCCCCCACAACTGCATACGTACACCTTCCATTGTGGGGATGAAGTATCGATTCTTGTGTTCTTCTGATATTGGTTGTGTGCACCAGCTCGCGTAGCGACCCAACGTCCAACAGGTAATTGAACGAATAAGGGGCTACGGAAATTGAATATCGGGAATAAATCGCGTAAACGTATCGCGTAACGCACCTTCGGATCGTTCAGCGTATTGAGCAAGTAAGGAATAAGGACCTTCAAGTGTTCCTCGATGAAATCAATACAACCTCATCATCGCGTTAGCATTGGACTAGCCGGAAGAATCGAGCCAAACTTACCTTCAGCCATAGCACCCAATGCTAGTATCGCGCTCTCCCTTTGTAGCCACTCTGCGCTCCATAGCTTGTCTTTCAAGGGAGCAAGCAGGACATTCATCAGGTCCGCACCAAACCTGACAGCCAATACATCCAAGGCGGCAGCGGCACATTTTCGGAGATTCCATTCAGTAGACATTTCATCAGCAAAGTCGTCGTCGTCCAGATCATAGTCGTCTTCATCGTCTTCGATCGTTTCCTGGCCGTACGCACCACGCTTGGCCGTATCTTCGGCAGACTCTGCCCCCCCGCGCTCTAACCCATGAGATTTGGCACCATAATGACGTGGCTTTATGTCGGTCTCCTTGTCAGGTACGGTGGTGTCTTCGGTGTCCCCCTCAAGCCAGAGTAGATCGTCTTCGCCGTAGACCATGCAATCGAGGAGCACCGGGGCTACGCGGCCGAGGAGGGGATGCAAGTAAGGTGCAAGATCAGGGTCCTCGGCAAAAGTCAGCCAGAATTCACAGGCCTCTAATGCGACACTCTCATTTTTGTCCTTTGTGGAGTACAACATGTACTCTGCAACGTTCGCCATCTCAGGCATGAGCTTCTCAGGACGAGCGGCAAGGAGTAATACGAGAGCTTGGCACACATGGCGTCGAACTGAAGGGTCTTCATCCGACGCGCGCTTAAACAAGCATGCGATGAAGGTATCGATGTGCGCGAAAAGTGAC
The DNA here is from genome assembly GCA_038090975.1 of Boletellus pseudochrysenteroides. Classification (NCBI taxonomy): domain Eukaryota; kingdom Fungi; phylum Basidiomycota; class Agaricomycetes; order Boletales; family Boletaceae; genus Boletellus; species Boletellus pseudochrysenteroides. Next base: position 4,725 of record JBBPNQ010000062.1, read on the forward strand.
TGTGAGTTGATCGGTACGAAATATGATAGGCAAGCGACGGCGTGAGACCGCATTTTCGGTGAAGGATGCTCTGACAGCATCAGAAACTTTGGAATCATGAAGTCAAGAGGGCGGGTGCCATTGATCTCAATGTCCAGTTTCCGCGGAAAATCTTCGCATGCTTTTTCGAAAACGCTGAAAGCAGCCTAAACTTGAAGCTTAGTATGTGATTTCGACGATGTCAAGGGAGAGTGGAGGCAACAAATTAAGAGGCCCTGCGATCATTTCGGAAGCGAAAACTCGCGGCTGGAGCATTGCAAAGGCGCATATCACGGCACTCTTTGGAATCTATATCCCGACAACCTGCCGAATAGGGCGGGAAACTGCCCAAACAAACGACGCAGTACCTCGTAAACTTGGCGCGCAGCATCATGCTATGATACGTTCGCAGGGTTACAGCGCGGATGTAGGTGGCATACAAGACAGGCAGTTGTGGACTCACCTCTTGGCGATTCGGATCATCCAGCATTCCAACAAGTTGCTCGAGACAATCGGGCCAATTTTTGGGTTCGAGTACCCCTAGGAATGCGACGATGTCTTGACCTGCAGCGGTGCGGACCAAGGCAGAAGGGTCGCTGAAAGCAGAGAGGACGGCGACCTTGGCGTACTCTGCTACATCGGGGGAAGCCTTGAGGATGAGGTAGGCATTGTTCTTGAGCAGGTAGCCAGCAATTGTCCGAATCTGATCCTCCTCCTGGGGCAAGGCGGCCAAGATATGGGCCAGATATGCAATGTAGTCTGGTACACGCGTGAAGGTGTTGAGTTTCTATGTGAAATGGAGGTAAACACGAGCAGATCGGGACAATGAAGAGGGCTTGTCGTACATGAGTGATGTTCCTCTGAACTTTGTTTTGGGTGTCGGTGGATTCACGTATCGTCTGGAGAATTTCCTCCAAACCTCCAGGCTGAGGAGTCCAAGATGCCATTGCGCACGAGCAGAGACGCGTCGGGGGAAGAAATGGCTGAGAGAACGCGCCGGATGAAAGAAAGAAAGAACGGTGGGCTGGGCCTCTGTGTACCGATGTTTATCGGCCGTGGGAAATACATATCTCAGCATCGGTCACGCAGTCACATGTCACGCACTAGCATGTGCGCGGAACTCGAACTTGGTCAATGGAACACGGCAAAACGTCAAAGTTACACACACCACTACATAGGATAGATACAGTCCCCTCATTCGGTATAATGATCCCCCGATGGCGACACGCTGATCTTCTCAATGATCGTCTTTACCCGCTCATACACGGCGAAGACGATCGCCTGTCCCGGTGCAACGCGGAGCACTCTCGGCGTGATCCCCTTGTAAAACGACGTCACGCCCTCTGTGCGCCACATGTCCTTTGCAATGATCGATATCCGCTGGAACGCAGTCACTTCAGCCTCCCATGTCCTTTTTTGCAGTCCTTTCCCAAATCGTCAGTGATCCCAGCTGTCATCGATTGGATCAGCCATCCCCGCCGAAACTCACGTGTTTTGATAGTGTCAATAGGCGCATTGGAAAACGGACCCATCGCCCCGGATATCAGTCCGATTATCATGTGCTGGTACGACGGAAGCTCGACGAGATCAGGCTGGTATCGTTGTGCCAGTTTTTTCAATTCTTGGTATGCCGTGAAATTCGCGCCTAACGCCGCAGTCACGACGGTAGCTTAGCCAGACAATGGACAAGCGCTCACCCTGGTTGGTGGCTTGGCGGAGGGCGGTAAGGGAGACACCTCGATAGAGTGTCGAGATCCCCTCCTCGCGGACGATCGTGTATACAGCATGGGCTGCGTTACGATATCGTGGTGTTTCCAGCGGATCGACCAGCGAATGTTGCTGGGCCTGCAATCTGATCTTGACCACTTCCATGGGACAAACGACGGCTACCGCCTCCGAGGTGCCGGCTGCAAGACCGGCTGGCCGAGATCGTCAGTGATCACGAATGAGACACTGTGCTTGGCACTCAACACACAGATAAAGATGTTGCCGACGCTCGTCTCCCCTGTGGCTTTGTCTGCCAACCAGCCCTTGTACGTCTCGAAGCTCGCGAAGCGGATCGCCATTTTGGGGACAATGCCCGACATGACCGCACCGAGTCCTTTGTACAGCGCAAGTGGTGTTTCGCGTTGCACGATTCGAACACCGGTTGCGATGACGCCACGCGGTTTCGTCTACCCCCGCTATGCTCAGTGCCAAGCTTCGTTGAGGGTTGGTGGCCACATACCCCAGGTTCCCTGCCCGTCTTGGAGAGCTGCATGCGCACCTTGATGGTGTCGAGGGGTTGGCAGCATAGCTGGCGAGCAGAGGCGGTGTGAGCACTAGTCGTTCAGCGTCGATGTGTACACACCGCTTCCATCGCGCCAGCGATACCACCAGCAGTGATGTGAGTCGCAAACCCGACGGGCTTCTTGTCGCCGTTCCGTGGCATGATCTGAGGTGGGAGGGAGAAGGAAAAGGCACTAGACTTGGAACATCCTTGACTTGCCAACGTTCATAACCCCTCATGAGCCTGTCTCTCTTCGGGTCGGATTTAACATGTGAATTGCCGCATTTGGCGCGCCGCGTTACCACCGACACGCCCTGTCCGCTCTTTGTCCGCAGCGGGTAGCAAAAACCATGTGCTCCATTGCTCATCCAAGTCAGTGCAAGAGTAATACGGGTATGTGCAATGTCAGATAAAGAATGCGCAAACGCCTTGCAAATGCGACAGCGTCCGGGTATTATAGTGGCTCTACAGGAAATAGTAAGCTTGGTGCGTAATCGCGCCACAACGTGCCCAATGAAACCAAGTCCGATGTCCTTCTGATGCAGTAAGTAGAATTATGAAACGTTCTAACATGATCGGCCTCGCTTGGCATTATCAAACGTTCGATGGCTTGGATGGCTTCTCCGTCGTCGGCGTGTCTGGCATATCCATGGACCGCTGCGGATTTGACAGAGATTCTTCGTCTCGGGGAACTTCGTGTGACTCGCAAAGAGATCCGCTGAAGCTGTCGTGCGTGGCCCCGTTAAAGGGCCGTTTGAAGACTTTCCACTGCGCAAAAGCAAAAGCTGGGCTGGAGATGACAACCATTGTTGGATCGGCTTATGCGTGTAGATTGCAACGTACGTTACACCCAAGGAAACAGCGAGAATGATCACTGTCGCCAAAGGTGGCGAATAGCCATTCGCCACCGTGTCCTGCATAGCGTCACCAGTGAAGAAAGCTGTCACCCAAAGGCATCAAATAAAACGCACTAAAACATGATAACGGTTTCTGTCAAAGAGATAGCGAAGCCCACGGCTCATGCCCGATTGTTGGTTGATAACGAGGTCGAATCCAAGGCCACATAAAAACGAACCAGTTGATGCACATCCGTTGAGCTACAAAGTCACTCTATCAGCAGACATCGGGGACGGGGCTCGGTGGGACAGCATACAATCCCGTATCTCTGCTTCCACACGACGAGGATACTCCCGGCAATGCCGCACACGCCTATGATGAGCCAGTTGACGAAGAAGGCATCGGGATCGGAAATAAGCAGTCCGCTTCGCAGGAGGATGATGCGGGCACCAATTGCTAGACCGCCAAGAACTCCCAGGACCAGAATTGCGATGGCGCGGGACATTTCCAAGAGGCCGAAACCAAAGCCCAAGACGAACAACACGAGAATGCAGACGGTCAAAGTAATATCAGAAACACCGACATCGTCCAGGGTGTTTACGATGACAGCCCACGCTGGGGTCGCCGAGGTCAACGACGGAACGGTGACAGAAGCCAAGATGTGCTTACAGGCAAGCGCAGCACCAGTTCCAATGGCCGCACCAAGAGTCAAACGCCGCCCGAGGAAGCCTACCAGGAGAAGAGGGGTGCCGACGACGAAGGAGAAGACGATCCACAGCACCGCAGGGGTCGAGAAGCCGGAGCCACTGCCATCCGTAGCCAGCCCTTGAGGGATTTCCTGGCCCGTGACGGGGCTGTACACGATTGTCGAGCCATTGTTATTATCGAGGATAACGTTTGGGTCGTTAATACGCGTGAGCTGTTGGCCTGCGGGCGCAGGCGTGGTGGCGGAGACGCCGCAGATGAAGCAAATGAATGCCAAGGACAAGAAGAAGGAATGATTGGGGCGGAAAGCAACCGCCATAAGACACCTGGTAGGACCACGACGGGCGGAAATGAGAAAAGAAGGGGAAAGGGAGCGACGCTGGAACTATGTAACGAGCGGAAGAGTTTACCAGGCGCCAAACCAACACCCTCGGGTTTACGTGTTTCGGTCGGTATTACTCACCTGCTGGTCGTACGCGCCCCTGTCGCGGTGACGACAGTCTCGACGCGATGGTCGAGTGGAGCCCATGTCGCGGATCAGCCACAAGCGCACTCGCAGAGCTGAGGAGGGAGTCGCACTCCGTCTTCAACCGCATCCACTCGATCGCCGAGGATGCTGCGTTCGTCCACCAGGTCCACGACCACTTCCCCGAGTTCCCACTGCTCCGTACGTGTCGCTCGTCGTCAGCGTACCCACCTGATGGACATGCCACAGCCAACATGCGCTGCGGTGCTTGGTATACCGACCCAAAGATCGTATGTGCCATCCCTCCATCCCTCCATCCTCACATTGACCCCCCCACACACCAGGCTTCCGCAGAGCGCGCCTACTTCAAATCCACGGACGGCCACACGCACAACTGGAGCTTCAACCTGCGCCGACCCAACCTCCACATACTTCCCCTGATCGTCGAACACGCCGGGTGGGTGTTTTCACCTCCCTGCGACAAGCCGATCCGTCTTTATCCCACGCAACAGGCTCGTGCTCGTGGATTCGACCAGGGCCGGGAAGCGCATTCCCGATGCCCTGTCGAAAACGATCCCGATATGGTGCGCCGTAGTCAACCGGGCGATCCATCTCAAGAGTGCCGACCCTCGGGCTTGGGACACCGCGCTCTACACCCCGCCGGGCAGCGTCAGTCCACAGGAGCACAGTCAGATAGAGCTCAAGCTCAACGAGTGGGCCTCCCAGCTTGCGGTGCGTGTCTCGCCCTCACTTGAAACTCTAACCTAATCTCTCTTCTTAGGCTTCCTCGTATCGATTACCAAACCTCCAGCATCCGCTCCGTCCAATATGGATCACACCCGCCACGACCGTGTTCCCCACTTTCCCGAGACCGCCTGACCGCGCGTTCTACCCCATCATATGCGTATCTGCGTCCAAACAAGTCACGGATGGCATGGAACGTCGTGCCTCTGGGTTTGCCTACATCCAAGGATCCGGGGACGACCACGAACTCTGGGGCATGGTCCGTATTCCATCTCATCTCAGCGTGATCATGGGCCCTTCATATCTTCCCATCCAGGGTCTCACTCCGATCCTGTACTGGCGACACCGCGACAAGATCCTGACCACGGGCCCTCTGGACCTTCCAGACCTCGTTCGGTCGCTCGTTGCAGATGCCGCTCACACCGACGCCGCCGCCATGCACCTCGACCAGCCTCTATGCGGCACGCCGATCGAACACATATCAGGACGAATCTCAATCTGCAACATCGCCTCCTTGCTCCGACCAAATGCGCTCCCAGACATCGCCCTCTTGTGTCTGACACCCAAAGATCCAAGCTCGCTGACAGGGCTGATAGGGATGGCCGGCGAAGCGCCCAAGATGCTAAGCATTCAGACGCCGGACGGCAAGAGAGGCCAGCGTCACTTTCTCAGCGCCGTCTTACCGCGCTCGATGCCGTTCATCCGACATCACCTCCAGAACCACCGCACCGTCTGCATCGCGTGCAACACCGGGACAGACATGAGCGTCGGTGTCGCCGTTGCTGCCCTGGCGATGTTCTTCCGCCCAGACGGATCGTTCTGCTCACGAGGAAACGGACGCGGCGACATATGTACGTGGCATTCGATGGACCGGTTCCGTTCGGACACTCACGCGATCGACGTAGCCAAAGACGTGCTCAAGATCCGTCTTCAGTGGATCATATCCAGCCACCCGCAAGCGAACCCGTCTCGCACGACGCTCAAACGTGTCAACGATTTTCTGCTCTCGCCTCTCTCCAATCCCTCCATGCTGGGCATTCCGGGTGATCTAGACCGTACACCAGGATTGAATGAAGGAGACACTGTTCGATAGTCGGTGTACGTCAATGATGACACCCCACTAAAACAACGATGTAATACAGGGGCACTATCCGAGCACCTGCGTGATGTAGGGTGTCCATATGGCCACGAGGGCTACGACTGTCTGGACACGTCGCAACCCGAATCGGAGCAATAAACCACCAATCGGAACGAAGCACGCACTCCAGCGGCAAACGTCGATGGGATGAGCCAATATCTACCTGGGCTCAACACACAGGTTGGGATGTGTACCCCCGAGAGCGCGCCGCTATAAGGACCCGAAGAAGCTATACGGCGGTCCAGAGTGCGTGTTTTAGATGTAGAGGCGGATGCAGGGAAAAGGGAGAGGTTGAGCGTAGCGGTAGGTGCGGGTGAGGTGAGGTGTAGGCGAGCACTACCATGGGTGGGGGTATATAAGGGAGAAAAGTGACTGGTCATGGCCAACACACCTGAGCTGTGCATTAGACGGGAGCTGGACCTCGTATATCGGATTCAAATGATACCGTCCATGACTGGGTCCCCCAACAGCAGTATGTTCGCCCCTTGTCAAAATATCAAACTTGCACCATCATTGACGGATGCCATCGACACTTACCACTCGCCTTTAGATACCCTTGTATACATTCCCGCCCCTTCTTGTGGGATAGCCGTAAGATCGAACTGGCGTGAACTTTCAACTTTGAGGGTAAATTGCCCAAGGTGGATTTGAGGCTCAAACGCGGAAAGGATTACGGTGTAGTCACCCGCTGCTCAATATATCAACTTTAGCGATGTGGAAACAAGTGCATCCCGACTTACGTGACATGTCTGCCACTGCTCTTGCTCGACCGTATGTGTATGCCCCGGAAGATGTGACCACTTCCTTTTGCGCTAGCCTACGCAACGACATAAGCACTTGAACCAAAAAGTGAGAAAGAAACACTGGCACTCACTCGACAATCCGCACGCCCGAAGACCAGACAACGGTCACGTTCAGTGGTACTTCCCTAGGACCTTGCGCATTCAGCACCACGACGGTCTTCTGGCCTGCCTTGCTCTTTCCACCCACTGTTTTCGAACTCCCCGCGAACGCCCTCAGAGGTGAAGCCTTTCCAATGGAGGTGAATATACTCCTCCCACTCGATCCAGCATTGTCGTCATGGATACGAAGGTGCCATTGGGGGTTGAGCATGTACGTCGGATGCGTATGATTCCCGCCCGCGTTTTTGGTCGTGAGTGTGCCGTCAACCTGTCAACAGATACCGAATAAGTGTTCGTCGCGTACAACGTCGTCCCAACGCTAAAATGCACTTTGGTACTGAACCCACCGCCCCTGGCACTGATGGAATTCCCTACCCCAACCGCTTCGTCCCACCGAACCTTGACGCCCGCACCGCAGAACACGTTCACGGTGAAGAAGATGTCATCGAATGGACCGTCATAGCTAGCTAGAACTGAGAGGGCGCCTGAGATCTTGGTGGGGATTGCCGAATGTTTTGGGGATGTATGCGGCAGGGTCGGATATTCCTTTCCAGCCTTTGTTCTCACTAACACGTGCGGTGAAGTGGTGTATGGGCCCTACGGAACATCAATCATGATGATGATTCCTGAAGTAAGTCTGGATCAGTTTACCTTGACTTCCGCATCCCCTCTTTTCATCCACATGTCTCTCCGATCGTCCTCATCTTCAGGATGCACCGTCAGTGAGATGTACTCGGCTCCCCTGCGAGTTTGGGAAAGATGTCTGGTAAGGAGGACCCAAATATCTTTTCTGGTATCTAGCGGGTCACCACCAACTAGAGCATTCTGGCACTCATAGAGCAACCGGAGATGGTGCACGGATGCTGAAATATTAAAACATTCCTTCAGTTGGACGTGCTACAGACGAGAACGGAGCCACCTTGCGCTTTATCGTCTGCATTAGCCGGTTTCCACACCCTGGGTTACGACTCGTGAGTATGTTTCCATCCCATCATCAGAATAATCAAATAGTCAAATGGCTTACCCATGGAAGTTCGTGCCATTCTGGAAGAGCACTGGATTCCAAGACGCGTATATACCCTCGAACGTCGCGCATATATCGTCCCACCGCATATCGAGCATGCCTGACCACAAAGCTAATGCAAAAAGATATGACGGAGATCATCGCCAACACTCACGCGAATCACTCAAACTCGAGCCGTTCTCGCGCAAATGAGAAATAGTTGGACCAGTCGCAGGCACCCTCGAATCTATCAACGTCAACCATCGCTCGTTCTTCGTTTCGGGGATATCTGGGTTTGACCATGCATGAGTATGCAACTGCGGGTAACATAGCCGAGACCAATCTCACCGACGACGGCATAATCGTGCGAAGGCAACAGCTTCACCCCTTCGATTTTTAGCATCGTCTTGGCGTCCGTCCCAACGGTTAGCACGCATTGACCTATGTGAGAAACTCAGTCAAGGGAAATTTGCCACGAAAAGAGTAAACTCGCCATTCCGGAACCCGTTTACTATTCTCTCCCACGTTCTCTCCCGTTCGAATGAGGTACTACGGATTAACACCGGAAGGGTGCAAAGATGTCAGCAGAAGATACAAAATAACATGCTTGAAACTCAATACTATCCTCCCGACGGATTCATCTGCAGAATGTGAATAATTAGAAGTCTCACCTTTGTAGCTCGATATGCTCAGGTATCCAGCCAGTCAGTACCCTAGACCACGGTGTCAGACTCTGCACAATGCAAGTAGCATGAACCAGCGACAGACGCACCGTAGATCAATGGAAGAATTTCTGTTGCCAACCACGCGCGCATCACGCGAGAAATCAGACCACGAATAAAATGAAAAAGCGACACGTCACTTACGACCCAGGAAAATCATAACCTCCCATCAGCTTCATATACTAGTGCAGTGACATAAGTTTCAGTGCGTCATATCAACATGATGACGACATACAGCTTTCTCGATCAAAGCTGGCCATGCAACTCCATTTCGTCCTGTTGAAATTCCCATGGGACGCCCAGTGTAGTCATAAGGAAGCAAATCGTCGATGGCTTGCAGTGGGGATCAGGTTCGATACGATGCGAAACAATATGGAGGAAAGCAAAGACGGGTACCGCAGAGGCAAATTCAATGATTAAGAGGATTCAATCGATACCAGAAATGGAGAGATTAAAATCCTACATCCGGTAGCAAATCACTCGACACTTACATATCTATAACATTCCATAGCAGGTTTGAACGTATTGTCACCACCGTAGTCCGTTGATTAGAAAATGCCCCACATACTCGTCTGCAATCACCATTCAGATATGCCTTGAGATCGTATCTGCCGGGTTGATTTCCGGGAAGTAAAGATGAGGACAGTAACTTTGAAAACAGGTATCAGTATATGTGCCACCAAATGTTGCAGGGGTTAAACACAATCAGCGAAGGGGAATACAAAGTATAGACTCTGCACAAGCATCAGTTGGGACTAATCGGGGCTAAAGCGGAGCATGGGACAGTAAAGAGGAGATGAATGAGGAAACACACCCTCGAGTTGAATCTCTGGTTGTACTGAACGCAAACAGCGACGGAGGCACAAACGGAACAGTCATTGATAATGTTCTGTTCTATGTCCGCGGGTGTCAAGGTTAGAGAGGACTCTTGGGAAATGAAGGGGCCAAGGGGGGGTCGTTGCCACGTGATGGTTGCAGGAGTGGCGGTCGTTGAGAGAGGGAAAGCTGGCTGACAATTCGGATCGCTTGTATCCAAGCAGTTTGCAACAAGCGGGACACCGGTCAAGAGCGAGATCTACGTACGAGTAACGGGTTCCTGGGTTCGGTGGCGGGGGAACAGGGTCGTTCCAGAGAGGATAACGAATATTATTGATAGTTGATGACTTTCGAAGCACGTAGGCTTGGTGATCTGCGCGACGATGAGTGACCGTACGCGCCAGACGATTGGGGCTGCTCACCCGCCGCGAAGGAGTTGGTTGGCGCCGAAACGAGGCCGATGCGGGCGCCGGGCGTTTTGCTGGCTTTTTTGATCTTCTCGGCCCGTTGGATCGCCTTTGACGCATTTTGCTTGCAATGTGCCTGGAAGGCGGGGGTGGCTGCAGCGGAGCGTGAGAGATGGAGGAAGGCGTCGGATGCCTCGAGGTAGAGGTGGAATGCGGGCTTGAAGTCTGCAGCGAACTCTAATTTGGTAGCACGATCGTAGATGGACTTATCAGGAAGATGGTCAGTGTGCTGGGTCAGACAGCGCCAAGGCTGGGCAAACCTCTGCTTCCTGAAAAGTCTTGGGGGAGGGCATCGGATTTGGGAGCCAAGAACGTGTCTGTCGTCTTACGTGAGACAGCCTGACAGTCAGGTGCACGTTGGCCAAGCCAGCGATGTAGCACAGCAGGCACGGAGCTCGATCCGCGTCTTTCAAGGTTGGAGGGTGTCATCTTATATTGGCTCTCCTTCCGTTCTCAGCATGCACCTGTTCATGCAAACCCTGGATGCATTCATTTCTGATGAGCATCGCTTTCAGTTGTCACGGCTGGCGCCACCTCTTCTGGCGCTGTTGAGCGCCTCGGCGAAATCGGCGAAACCAGTACGCCATCGTGATATCGGGAAGAAACGATCCACCCCGAGCAGCCCGGGGATGGTCTAGTCGCATCTACATCTTCATTTTGGCTTCATGTAGACGTCGCATGGACCGGAATTACCCTGGCGTGCCCGGAGTGCAGGGAGCTCCGCTCGCTGCATGACACCAACGGGTATGCAGACTCGCTCTGCGCAAACTTTCACAAAGCACGCGTTTAGAGCCATTTCGCGCACTTTCTGCCAACGGATTCTAACCCGGACAACGCCATTGCATAGCCATGGTAGGGTCTCTGCAACGTTGACTGTCCCGCAAGACCTTGACGGACACATTGAACGTGACGCCCGGGTTTCTGGGATCGAAACAAGGGGATGCAGGTGCGTTTATTGGACTCGTTCCTCTCACGACTGTCTCACCCACGTTGATACGGTCAGGCACCGTGATCGATTACCACAACCGGCAGTTCCCCGTGCGTCTCGTCCCGTCTCATCCTCGCCCATTATCCACCCTGTTTGGCTGACTAACCAACCCACACATCGCGCTCTGCCACCTCCCCAATGCAGACGATCCAGCGGAGCGAGGCGTTTGTGTCGCTCACCACACGATCCGCGCACTTTCGGCTCGTTGCACCGCCCAGCCCCGTGCAGCTGAATGCGCCCGACCAAGTTTGCCTTCACCCGATTTTGAAAAACCTCTGCTCGAAATATCGTCGCGTTCTCCACCTGTCAAGACGTCAATTCATGCGACAAGGGTCAGCAAGGAAAGAATAGAAAAACACGGCCATAGCCAACCACTCAAAAAGTCCGAGAACAAGGGGCAAGCCCTTTGAAATCGACTCCGGGCGCGGTGTGTTCTGTGAGCGCCACTTTACCTTTGCCGTGCCAGTGGTCTGACGGGCCGATGCCAGTCTTGTAGATGACAAACATCCACTGGTCGCCACTCATAATACAGCCTCTCATGATGGTCAACCTAGGGAGAAACATGGTGAGTGTGCGACAACGACATGTCGAGGCTCCAGGTCAGCCAGAAGTGTCTGCCGGGTACTTGGCTGCATCTGTATAGTCTGAACCCGCCCGTGCCACTACGAAATCAACAGCGCCCGCGAAAGAATGGGCATGGACTTTTTCCTTGGAACGTCTTCGAGACGGGGATGACGGTCACCTCTACCACGTCGGTGGGTATGCAGGGAGTGAACATTGAATGACGGCTTAACATGCAGCATGGAACGGGCTCACCATTCGGGAGACATGGCCGCGAACCAGACGCAGCAGCTGCCTAGTAAACGTCGATCAACAACCCATTGCTCCCCCCTCCCTTCAGGATCTCTGCGCGCTGTCGACTACCAACGGCCTCAGCTGGATGAGCATGACTGGATCCACCCAAGAAAAGGGTTCATGTCTTTGGTTGTGAAATGTCGTTGGTTGTATGACTGAAATGTTGATCATGGAGGACTCTTTGAACATGTACTTACACGCTGGCGAGACAAAGCAGTGACCAGTCCTGTTTGAAAGAATATTATAAATCTGTACATCCTCGTAAGTGGCTAGCAAGCCCCTATGCACCTGAAACTCAACCTTCACGCCGCTCCCAATGGTCCACGCTGATCCCCACCCTACGAACACCACTTGTGAAGATCTAACCCTTCCCTGGCACTGCTGGGTGTTCCTGTTCCTGGAGGCATTCCTGGAAATTCTGGGTACAGCAGCTCTTTTTTTGTCTGCCCTCGGCAAGTTGCTTGGCCCTGATGAAGCATCTCAGTCTCTTGTCTCCCAATTTGGCCCTACCTTGGGTATATCTGCTGGCATTCTTCTCGGGGGGCTGAGTAGCGCCTCCCATACAGTATCAATAGCAGTCCACTTATGGCATATCCTACTGCACCTTTCCTTCTTTTGGGGTTACACTAGCCTGATGCATGGTATGTCGTCTTGCATTATTTATCTCATGGTCACAAAACAGTATTAATTGAATTCCTAGACTCAAAGCAGCTTATTACTCTGAGCACAGACAGCCTTCTCCAGCTTACTCCTGCAACAATGTTCACTTTTGTTGTTGTCTCAACAACACATGCCTCCCTTTCACTTATATACTTCCATATGGCATGGGCAGCGGCAGGGGATGGGTGGAAAGGCCTCCTGAATGAAGGATGGGCTTACATTATCAAGAGGTGGAGGAAGATGAGGCAATCTTGCATGTTGGGACAGGGGCGAGAAACTGGGGAGCAGTATGAGATGGGTTCCCACCCCGGAAGACGTACATTAGGTGGGTTTCCCTTTTGGCCGCCGCATAATGAGGTAAGCCACTTCCTACATCAGCAGCAACATGTCACACATCCCAACAGGATTCCATGAATTGCGCTTCACAGATCAAACACGATGAGGAGAAGGGGTTTCTTGATGATGAAAAGAGTCTTTTGGTATAGTATAAATATTATGGACATTGTAATATATGGACTAGCACATGCAACTTGGACGTCTTCAAATCAGCAAACTGGCTCCTGTGTGAATTAGGGTTATAATACACTGTCCATCCCCTGTGACCAGTGACCACATCTGCTCTTGGCGCTCATTGAGTCGCTTGTAATATTGGCTGGCCCGATCGTACACTCGCTGCATCGTTCTCAACTACTCGCTCGCCCGTTGCCCCCGCCTGTTTGTGCTCACGCCCCATCCATCGCTCGCCTGCAACGCCCTTACCTCCTCACTTCAAGTTGTCTCGCCCATTCGCCTGTGCTGTCAAGTTCCTGGGTTGCTTCCCTGGCGTGACCACCCATACCTCTCAGGCAATTATCTGACACCCACTGAGATTCTTCAACTATAGCACTCGCTACCGTCTACCTGACGACCGGTTTTTATCCGGATGGATGTTGAAGTGCTCAACTCATCTCCAACGACAACCGAGGTCTCCATCCTGCCAGCGGACCTGGAGATCTCGACACTCTATGGGTGATGGTACTCGCCTTCTACACGATACTCCATTTATTTCGCATCATCAGTCGCTCGTCCCTGAGATCTTAAATATCTTTGTTTACGGAGATGGGAGTATATTGTCGTGCTATGTTCGATCGTCAGCCTACCACTGTAGTAGCGTCGAGCTCAGCGCTGTCAGTGGTGTAAGGACTTCTGATCTTAACAAGTACAGAAAACCACCTGATCACGTGTCCTCTTTCATCACTGTGTTCACGCCAGCTATTGTCACCCTTTTCGCTCGCTGGCGCCCTCGCGTCAAAATATCCATCATGCTTTCAGATTCAGACTCAGACACGAATGACCTGCACACCCTCACGATTAACGAGCATTTTGCAAAAGCGTTTGAATACAAGAAAGAAAGGGAGGAGCTCACGAAGTGTGCGTCGAATCTAATTGCAAAAGATTTGTCTTTTGCCCGGATCCCGTTGACATACATCCCTCCGCGGCACAGTGAAAGAGAAGTATGGATCTGACTTTTCAGACTCGGCGGCATCCGACGTCGACGACTCGGGGGATTCAGATGACACAGAGGAAGACTCGGATGGGGAAGAACTCACGCCGGCGGTGGATGCTGCCATCCTTCGTACGCTTGCGCTGATTAGGAAGAAAGATCCGGCGATATATGAAGGCGGAAAGCGGGTGTTTGAAGGTGTGTTTGATCCATGGTCTCGGTGTTCGATACGGGAATTCAATCCATTCGTATAGAGGAACATTCAAGAACACAGGACAAGGCGCCAGTGGCCAAGGCGAAGACGAAAGAAAAGGTGTGTGCGATCCGGGCTCGGCTACGAACGTTCCTCGTACTGATCTGCATGTTCGGCGCCAGTCGAAGCCTCTGACCATCCGGGAAGCCGCACTCGCATCTGCACTCGCTGAAGCAGACTCGCACTCACGCTCGCCGAGTCCTCGACCACCGCCGCTGACACACATTGAGGAACAAGCACTCCTTCGCTCACAAACGCGTGCCGCGTTCCATGGCGCAATCGATTCCGAAGCAGAAGGTATTTTCAGTTCTATTTTCAGATGCGAGAAGGATTGCCCCAAACTGTCTGACATTGTGATTCTGGAAATCAATCAGGAGACGACGAGGATCTGCTTATACCACGTTCGCGTACGGGTGACGAGATCGAATTGGAGGAGGAAGAATACAGGGTGTTCTTGGAACGGCAGGTCGGCGAAGATATTCGCAACCTCGTCACCGTGGAATCAAAAGAAGCAGCTGCTACTGCCTCCGAGGCCGAAACCGTAGAAGATGGCAGCAAAACACACGAGGGTGAAAAGAAGAAAGGCAAAAAAGAACGGGGGGTAGAGAAGGAGAAGGGTCAGGTAAAAGGCGAGAAAGCTAAGAAGCATCGCGACAAAAAGTCCGAGAAAGAGTCGGATCAAGAGTTTTTGATGAAGTGCGTGTTGCGGACACTTTCAAACTGATATTTTGCACCCTGGCGCCCTGTCTGGATAGGGCAGACAGGTATTGGCTTAAATATGCGGCAATGATTGACATTTCACGCAGTTATATCTTTAATCGCGGATGGATAGACCGCTCGAACCACCGTGTGCCCACTTATAACGAAATCGTGGAGTCATCTTCAAGGCGGTCCAAGCGGAAGCTAGCCAACTCCCAAGCTGACTCGGATAACGACCGGGCAGACCAAACCTTGGACGCTGAACAGGGCGCCACACTCTCAGACGAGAACTCGTTCGACGACCTCGCAGACGCGTTCGAGACGTCGTACAACTTTAGATTCGAGGAATCGTAGGTACTCTTTGCTTCTGGGTTGGCTACAAGTCGCTTCGAGTCATGTACTCGAAACTTTGCAACATAACCCTCAAACATTTACTTACGATGAGCATACAGAGGCGGTGGACTGATCACATCATTTCCCCGTAATCCCCCGTCCGCCCGGCGCGAGTCTACCACCCGGAAAGACGCCCGTGCTCGAAAAAGGGCACGACACGAAGCGGAGAAGCGGACACTGCTCGGAGCACGGAGGGAAGAGATCAGAAGAGAGCGCTCACTGGTAGAGGCTGCAGTCGCCGAGGATGATGAGGGTGCTTTGACGATCGAAAAAGATACCTCGGACAAAAAGAAATCAAAAAAGCAACAGAGAAAGGAGGAGCTAGCGCGCTTGAAAGCACTCAAAGCCAACGAGCTTCGGCGAAAGCTTGAGATGGTGAGTGCGGAAGGTGAGCTCGATGGTATCGGTGACGAAGGTGAGTGCTATAAGTTTTATTCGTCGCCATCCAATTTTTGACTGCTGGCCGCATTCCGATATTGATTCGAACGTTGCGTAGCCCTCGCCCGCCTCGATCTTGATGCCGAATGGGACCCCTTGAAACATGATGCGCAGATGGCGGAGTTGTATGGTGGCCGTGACGGCACAAGTAAAGGCAGCCATTACCACTGGTGCTCATCTGACTGGTGTATGTATAGTCGACGATGGCGATGCAGAAAAACCGATCTGGGAGGACGATATCGACATAGACGATATTATCCCACAAGCGGAGCTGAAGAAACAGAAAAAGAAAGAAAAGAAAAAGAAGAACAAGCAAATGGATGAGGATGTCGGAGTAGATGTGGATGAAATGGACGCGGATGCAAGTTGGGACGGCTGGAATGATGACGACGAAGAATGGAAAGGCACGGAAGAAGATCGAAAACGCAAGGTGGACGCGTACATGGATGAAGTGGTGAACAGACTTGGGTTCAGCGGCATAGTAAGCCTACTCAGCTGACAGGCGGATACTGTTGACATGCAAAACTTTTGCAGACCTCCCACATTCCTACACGCTTTCATTACATGTCTACGACTCCTGAAAATTACAGCCTCACGCCCGCAGAAATCCTGCTTGCGACGGATGCGGAGTTGAACTCTTATGTTGGGCTCAAGAAGATGGCGCCCTATCGTGTCGACAAAGGTTGGCTCCTCACTTAGACCCATTCATCTGTCCAATATCGATTGCTCTAGGTGGCAGGGCGAAGAAGAACTGGGATCCAAAGCGAGTTCAACGCCTAGGAGAGTTGCGCGAAAATCTGCGTGCGCGCGCGGGCTCCAAGTACGAGGGCCCGTGGTCGCTTGAGGTAGGCACAAGCTCGAAGAGCAGAGCTACAGAAGCACAGGGAGAGAAGAAACGGAAGGGTAAGAAAGAGCGCGCAAAGCTAAAAGCGATGCAGGGTGGAAAAGACGATGACGGGAATCAGCCAGAGGTTGCAGGCACGTCGCCAGAGCAGAAACGCGACCCCAGCGATGTTAACTCGCAGCCCCCTGCGTCTCATCCCGCTGAGGCTGAAATAGCTGGAGAAGATGGCGCACGGAGGAAGAGACGGAGACGGCGTCGCACAAAAGGATCTGGTGGGGGGTGGGGGCGGTGAGGAGACGGATACGATAGCCGTGTCATAACCACGACTCATTGCGAACACCAATCTCAGAATGCGCTCCTCACTCGCGGTCGGTAACATATTTGACATCAATTCAGAGTATCACGCGATGCTTGTCTTTCTGCTCGGACCTCTGCCTAGACAGGCGGTTTCCGGATCGGAATAAGCCGTGAGGGTGCAAACGGGTGCAAACATTGATTACCATATTTGGATCGCGTATTGTGACAATGGAACGGCCATTGTTCTCGGTCGTGGCATGTCTCTATAATTCTGACTATCACGACCACTCGTTTTCTTTCTCGTTCTTTCTCGTGACACCCCTCAACGATGAGCTCCAAATTTCGCGAACATCTGTCCATTAATACACTCCCTAACCACCTCGACATCCCGGTCGAGACCTCCATGTTCTCGCCGACATCGACCATAACACCTTCATCACGTTTCTCGTTTGGCCGAAGTAACTCGAGGCGTTCGAAGCAATCAAATCCTACTCCTCCCCAAAAGGACGTCGAAGCAGGTGTATCGCCGACGTCGTCTCGCCTGCGGGGCAGGTTCACGAAGCTCTTTTTTGACCTTCGGACACTCAGCACTGAGCCAGGTCTTGTTCCTGTACAAGACCCCGGTCTGTCACAGTGGCCGCCACTTCATATCGAGAAACGTCGTTGTCCGTGTCAGCTCCACGACTCCAGACACGAGGCTCACGTGAGGAAGCAACAACGCCGGTCGTGGTGTTTCTTCATCTTGCTCATCATCATCCTTCTTCTCTTGATGGGAAATGTCATCTTTCTGAATATCCGCGTCCTCTCGCTTTCTACGCCATCGTCCAAGACCAGTCAAACGACTTCCACTGCCTACGCACTTTCTGCGGATGCTCAGCAATGTCTCTCTCAATATACTCTTAATGCACCTTCCTCGCCTGGTAGCTATCCATGTTCAACATGTCTTTCAATCCTACAGGCTGTGCCTTCTTCCTATACGTCCAACTCAGCGAATGCTCAGAACACCCAGGTAATCAATAACACTGTCCAGTTCTGCGGCCTCCGTGCCATCTACGAAACCGCGAACTCCCAAGGGCAAGCGACACTCGGAAATGGCAGTTGGGCTCAGAATGTCAACTTCTGTCTTTGGACGGGTGTGAGCTGTGATGCCTCGGGTCGGGTTGCATCATTGTAAGTGGTGCTGGCATGCATTGGACCTCATTCATCGTGGCTATTTAGGCAACTTACCTACCCTGGAGTCCCAGCCGCATTGCCCAATGAGATTGGCAGTTTGATCGCGCTGCAGACACTTCAAGTCACTGGAGGGAACACGATCCCTGGTAAAATTTTATTTTCTACCGATCCATCATATTCTCAATTGTCGCTCCGTGCAGCTGGGTCCCTACCGAGTTCATTCACCAACTTGACCTCCCTCACGACCCTGCATCTTGAATCTACTGCCATCACAGCACTACCCAACTCGTTGTTTACTTCGCCTGGCCTCACCCGCCTTTCCTCCCTCGAGCTGCTCCGTAATTCGAAGATGGGTTCTGCGTTTCCAAGTAGCTTGACCAGCCTCACGGGACTTCAGACTCTGTAAGTCGAACCTTCATTCCCACAGGATGACCTTTGACATGGTGTGTAGGCTGGTCAATTCTCAACCGTTATCGCCGTCCCCACTTGCGACACTCGCAGCGTCCTCGTCTCTGGCCGCCTCCTTGCATACCCTTGACTTCACGTCCACCTCGCTGACTGGTACTATACCGAGCGCTTTGTCGTCCTTTAAGGGACTCACGCAGTTGTTGCTTGGCTCTAACAACCTCACCGGTACCGTGCCTACGTTTCCGAGCTCACTGCAGGAGCTGGAGCTCAACGGGAACTCGGGGCTCAACGGAAGTATTGCTTGTCCCACTGGCCCGCTTCAGCAATGTTCTGTGCAAGGTACGGCGATCAGTGCTGCTGGGTGTGGCGTATGTCAGAATACGACGACGACGGCGGCGCGATGAACGGCGTCGGATGTGGCAATCTTGGTTTTCTCTTCATGCGTGTTTTCCTGACAAGGTGCTCATAGACTCTACAAGGACATCTCGTAATATATCCCGTACGACCGTATACAATCCTGTAGCGATACATGTTCATTGGCTCTAGTTCATTTTTTGGTTTTTCATTGTCGTTTAATCTTCTACTGGCTTTGACTTCTCTTCCCTTTTTTTGGAGGGCGGCGTAGTTTCTTTTCCTTGACGACATACTGTAACTGTATGATGGACACGCTTATACCGCTTATACGATGTGCTGAGTTGCCTAAAAGATTTTGTGACGTATCCAAGTCGCTGCACTCAGACCATGATACTGATATCTCGGTTTGCGCGTTCCTTCGTCGCCATTACCATCGCTCTCGTACGCATCCCAATCCTATCCAGTCAAACCAATGCACAACTTACATCCTCGACAGTTTCTCCTCGCCACGATTGCCTTTCTCCACCCACCTTCTCGTGCGTACATCGACCCATGGACGGGTGAGTTTTTCGGTGAGGGCGGGGTCGAAAAGGACATGCACATTCTTCCGTATCCGACACCGCGGGTGCCCACTGGTTTGTCCGAGTCTGCACTTGGAGGTGCGGGCAAGGGCGCTGGAGGTGTGATCATGTCAAAGCTGGGGAACGAGACTGCCAAGTACGTTGGTCCCCCCCACCCACTGTCTCTCGTTCTGGATGCAAATTCTCATGTGCGGGACTCGTTTGTAGGGCAGAGCTTGGACGGGCGACGTGGAAATTGCTGTGCGTCCTCTCTTTTGATTTTGTTTTTCTCTAGTTTGATATGGGTGTCGCTGCCTTTTGGACGACTGGTGGTGCTCGAAAGGTAGTCATACCATGACGTTGCGATATCCCGAGGTACGTGCTTTGGGCGACCCTCGC
This sequence comes from Boletellus pseudochrysenteroides, assembly GCA_038090975.1. Lineage (NCBI taxonomy): Eukaryota > Fungi > Basidiomycota > Agaricomycetes > Boletales > Boletaceae > Boletellus > Boletellus pseudochrysenteroides. The sequence continues at coordinate 24,616 of JBBPNQ010000062.1, forward strand.
CTGCCCCGGACGCCGCGGACGCGATGCTGACCCCCGTCACCCTCCCTTTTATACTTTATTTATTTAGAATCCGACACAAGACGAACGGGAAGCGTTGGAGGCCTATATATACCTCACTTCCCGCTTATACCCCTGCGGCGAATGCGCAGCCGAATTTCAGGCCTTGCTGAAAAAGTATCCGCCACAGGTGCGTGCAGGCGTCTCGCGATGTCGGGTTCGCACGTTTCATCGTTCATCTTTCTCGCGCAGACGGCATCGCGTCTCTCCGCGAGTCTCTGGTACGCCGTCGTCTCTCTCTCGCTCTCTCGCTTTTTCACGGAGAAACGCTGCGTCTAGGTTGTGTGCGGTGCACAACGAGGTCAACGTTCGGCTTGGAAAGCCGTTGTTTGACTGCTCGAGACTCGATGCAGAGTATGATTGTGGATGTGGTGACGCGACGTCGACATCGACGTTGACGGCGGACGCACAACCGACGTCGGGCGCAGACGATACAGGCACGGTGGAGCCGATGGATCCCGAGTGGGACATGACGAGGGACGACGTGACGGGGGCCAGGGTGATCAAAGGTGGGCGATAGCGTTTGAGGTGTTGAGGATCTTTCTCTCTGGGTGAGCTCTATGGTCACTGTCTCGTGAAACGGTTTAGCAGAAGAGTTTGGCTTATGGGTGCAGATACATTAAATAATTACCGGGTCGTAACTTACATATTCGATACGAAGTACTTGTTCATCAGGCGAGGATGTTTGGATGATGACTTTCAATCCCTGGCGTGGAATTAGGACGGAAATGCACTCTCGACAGGGCACTATAAATTACACATGTCAAAGCGTATGTAGTTCTCCCTTCTTTCCCGTCTTTTCATCCATCTCATTTGCACGCGAGAGTGCACTTGTCCGAAACTCGACGGATTGGGCAGTCCCTACGCCATCGCTCTCCTCCCGGTATGAAGCAGCATCAGTGCCACCGTCCAAGGGCTGCTGTTTTTCGGTAACTCCACCGCCTTGGGTACGCAAGAATGACTCCCACTCTGTGGGATCTATGACGTATCCTTCCCGTTCAGGATTGGGGAACGATCCGTCTTTGACAGCGTGGACGTATGCTGCTACACCGCGCTCGACCTCTTTGCGAACGTCAGCGAAATGTCGAACGAACCTGACAGAGGGATGACATGAGAAGCGCGGTGGAGATGGATGGGCCGCATATACGCACTTGGCTTTGTGGCCATGCCATGTGCCGAGCATGTCGTCCAACACGAGCACCTGCCCGCTCGTCCCGGGACCAGCGCCGATACCAATGGTCGGTATCTTGACCGTCCGAGTGATATACTCACCCAGCTGGCTCGGCATGGCTTCCAATACGATGGCGAAGGCGCCGGCCGTTTCGAGTGCCTGTGCGGCTCGAACGAGGGACTCGGCAGATGCGGCCGTGCGACCCTGTACGCGGTACCCCGAGAGGGAGGTGGATCGTTGGGGGAGGAGACCGATGTGCGCCATGACGGGTATCCCGATTTGGGTGAGTGCGGTCACGTGCGGAACGAGCTCTTCTCCGCCCTCGAGTTTGACAGCTTCGATATGGCCCTCTTGGACCATCCGCACGGCCACGCGGATAGCGTCGCGCGGGCCGGGGGCGTAGGTTCCAAAGGGCATGTCGGCGACGAGCAGGGGGGTGGTGGTCCCGCGCGCGACGGCGCGGCAGTGATGGAGCATTTCATCGAGGGTGAGACGGGTGGTGGAGGGGTAGCCGAGGCAAACTTGGGCGAGAGAGTCGCCGACGAGGGTGATGTCGACGGGGTGGGCCGAGCAGGCGCGGGCGGAGGGAAAGTCGTAGGCGGTGAGGACGGAGATGGGGGATCTGGAGGCGCGGAGTTCGGCGAGGCGTGCAATGGTGGTTTTCTTGGGCGCCGACGGGATCGAGGAGGGTCTGACGCTCATATGGCGCCGGATTGGGGGAGCATGGCGGGCGAGGGCGCGGACGAGGGACAAGGTGAGCATGAGAGCAGGATGAGCCGTGCGATATCTCAGTGATCCGTCGAGGTGAACCGGCTATGTCCGGGACCACTTCAATAGCCGAGTCATAACTGTCACGTGAGCTATTGTGGTGGCAACAATATTCCCACGCACAGTCCCATTCAATTGTCCAAGACATGCCCCGACGTCCACAACGACGAGACACGCCCGTCGCCGACGAACACGTCAGCGAGACCGACTTCGGTGATTTCGGCGACGTCGACAGCGTCGCCGAGGACGAGAACGACGAGAACACACCCATCAACGACGAGAACACGTTTGAGCACGCCACCTATGCGCCCGTCCACCGCTCATCCTCCGTGCTCGCCCTCCGCACGCCCCTCTCGCACGCCTGCACGGAAGACACCGCTCTCCGCGACATCACAGACCAGTTCTTTCACCCGCCCTCACCCTCCCCCGTCCGCATCTCGAAGCTAAAGCGCAATGCTGCCCCCTGCTCCATTGAGCCACCTCGACGACCAAAGAAACCAAAGTCGTTGGCCTACCCCGCAGACCCGCCCAACTGGCTCTATTCTCGCTCCTCGTCTTCTCTCCCGCCCAGCTCCCCTCTTCCACCCTCCACCGCCAACGTCGACCATCACCCCACTGACCGCTCCGTCGGTGCTGCCACCACGGCTCGGTACGAGTACGATCTTGGTACGCCCACCAAAGCCTCTGATTCAGACCCATTCGGCTTCGTTGCCGTTGAACGCGCTCTCAAAGCTAAACGAGTGCCACGCAAGTCCACCTTGCGTATCAGCGCCGTGAAATCGCCCCCGCGCAGCACTGTTCTCTCTTCCGCCCCTTCCCAAGCACCCGTTTTTGGGTCTTTTTCACGCCTTGATGCACCGGTCCCGACGAACAATGAGGACATCGACGGATTATACGCGGACGAACCCATTGCTGGGCCATCGCACGTGCATGTGTCTGTGGCTCCCCTGTTGCTCATGAATAGTGATCAACCGTATGCAGAGGTAGATGCGACTGGTTCGCAACCTACGTTTCCAGATCCCTTGCGCACACCGCGCAAGCGCAAGCATCGCGCTTCGCCAACACCCGACGGGGATCCGGATTCAGACGAAGAGACGACAACTGTCCCTTCTAGTCCATCCCCAGTCAAGGTCTCGGTTGGCGCGAGAGCCCACCGTCCGGGCGCCGCTCGGTCGAGCGATATTTCTATTCTCAAAGTCACTCGTGCACAGTTGAGAGCTGTGGGTATGAGTAAACCACCTGCAACGCAAGTGTCGCGGATGAAACGCATCAAAACGTCCTATCAAGATATCCCTACACCCTCGTCTACGCCCGCATCCGCGCGTCGGAGTTCGAGACAATCGACTGCACCTTCGACACCCGTTCCGCCGAGACGAAGTACACGGCAAGCAGCGGTGGTTGCGAAAGCCGAGCTCAAGCGTACGATGCGCAACGGAGAGGATGACGGGGGTGGTCGGATGAAGTTGCGTTCGAGGAACGCCAGAGTGGCAACGGAGACGGGGGCAAAGACTACCAGGACGACCACTCGGGCGAAGTATCCGCCGTCGGAATCCAAGGCTCAGACAAGGGGCCAAAAAGCAACCACAACAACTGCGAAACCAGCGCGGGGTCGGCCAAAGGGCAAGCCGAGTGCGAAGAATGCCAAGGGAAAGGGGAGAGCTCGTCCTTTGGAGAGCGTACTGGACCTGTCGGACGATACGCGGGAGGTGCGCCTTACCAAGGACGAGGCCAGTCGAGTATGCTGACGATGCTATTTCTCAGAAGTACGAAAAGGAACGACGAGGACGGTTGGAGTATTTCAAGCGCTTGGAAGGATACCAGATTCAAAAAGAGAACGTGTATGTCGTATGAGCTTTTCGTTCGGTGTGGGCTCCCGGAGAGCCACGGCTAGGGATGATACAATCTGTGTGTATTTTCATCAGAATATAATACCAGTAATACGGTTCTTGGCCATCTGGTTGGCTGATACCTTCAACTTTCATGCAGCACGACAAATAGACGACAGCCCGGCCCTGGAGGAAGTGTGAAGAAAGGCGATTGTTTCTATAATTGACGCTATAACCTATGCTCGCTCTGGGACCTGGTGAGGATGGTCTCGTAGGAAAATGAGGAGGAAACCAGTATCTGCCGATTTGGAAATCCAACCATGAACGTTCGAACCAGGTCTGTGTGGGCAACTTGAAGTATGTAACCGTCCATCGCGACAAGCTTCGCTTACACTAACAGTACTCCACATAGGACAGTCTCTTGACCTACACCCGCCACATTGAAGGGGTGATCGTTTTATCCTCGTGGTGCTTATATTACCCCCCGGCGTAGGTGCAACGCTCTGTACCCAATTTTGTACCATATCTAGGCTTTCCGTGTCACACCACATGGAGGTGTAGTCACCCGGGCAAGCTACGTTGATGCGGTAACAGGAAGGTTTTGGAGAGCAAACTGGTAATTGTACCACGCAGCGGCGGGGGACGTCAGAGTGGCCAGCGATCTGGGCATGGTCGACGCTGGCGGTCGAGGTGGGAGATGGATCTGCAAAGTATGCCAGCCAAGACTTGGGCATCTTGGTGGTTCAATGGGGCAGCGAGGGCGGGTTTGTGGTGTCGCATCCAGGGCGGTGGACGAGGCAGCCAGCAGTACCGGTACGCGGCGGTTTGTGGAGTGATGCGAGTGAGTGCGGCGTTGAGTTCACTGTACGACGGGTGCGGATGAGTCCTGCCAGGTCCGTCCCCTGGCAAAAACCGGCGCAGCTCCGCTGTCCTTGACGATGCTCTACGTGATCGGACTTGGTCTCTGCGACGAAAAAGACATCACCGTCCGTGGCTTGGAGGCAAGTAGACAGACGTGCCCCAGATCAACGCTCATCTCATAGCACCAGGCAGTCCAGTCGTCCACCAGAATCTACCTCGAAGCCTACACCAGCATCCTCATGGTTCAAAAGGAACGTCTGGCAAGTCGATCCGCACTCGTCCCTAAACTGACCCCCTGATCGCATTCGACGCCAAGGAAGCATTCTATGGCAAACCTATTCTCCTCGCCGATCGGGACATGGTCGAAACCGACAGCGACACCATCCTGCGCGACGCAGACACGCAGGACGTTGCCTTTCTCGTTGTCGGAGACCCCTTTGGGTAAGTCTGGGTCTGTCTGTCCCTTTCCTCACATTCTTGCCGACGCGCGAGACAGTGCGACGACCCATGTCGACATCGTCCTCCGCGCCCGCGCCAAACGCATCCCCGTCCGCATCGTCCACAATGCTTCCATCATGAACGCCGTCGGCGCTTCCGGCCTCCAACTGTACTCCTTTGGCCAGTCCGTCTCCCTCGTTTTCTTCACCGACACGTGGAAACCCGATTCGTTTTACGATCGTATCAAGGAGAACAGTGATCTCGGGCTTCATACCCTCGTCTTGTTGGACATCAAAGTCAAGGAGCAGAGCGAGGAGAATCTTGCGAGGTCTGTTTTTCTTTTCTCGTCACGCGTGGTCCAACTGAGGTGTTGATGATGATGATGATGATAGAGGAAGGAAGATATACGAGCCTCCGCGGTACATGTCGATCCCCCAGGCCGTGTCACAGCTCCTCGAGATCGAGTCACTCCGGGATCAAAAGGTTTTGTCTCCAACTACTACTCTTGCCATCGCTCTTTCCAGAGTCGGTGGCGATGCCGGTGACCAGCGTATCGTCTGCGGTACCCTGGAAGAACTCTCCCAACAACCTGCCGACGTCTTTGGAGAGCCTTTGCATAGCCTCGTCATTGTAGGAAAACGACTCCACCATCTCGAGGTACACTATGCACAAGAGTATGCAGTGAACAAGGAGACGTGGCGGGGGGTGGCGAGTCAGGAGTATGGTTGTGCTTTAGAATGAAATAAACTGGTTTTCTGTTCAATTTGCGAGGTCATCGAGCGGGTTGCAAAACCGAAAGACGAAAATGATTGACAGATAAATATGGCCCACATGAAGATCGAAATACTTCTCCTTGCATCGCAATAGCCCTAGAACCCTTCAATTAATCGTCATTGCCTATCTAACCTCTAAAGGTATCTGGGTCCAACATCGGGGTGCTCTCTCCCTAATGTCAAGAGTTTAAGGAGTCGCACGACCAGGCCATCTTGAGAGTATAGTCAGTACAACTTTGCGTGTCTCTGAAATACACCACGTACCTAGGGAACAAGGAACATTCCCTGACCGTGTACCTGTTGGCCAACCAAGCGAGGATGCGCTGATGAGAGAAAGTAATTAGCAACGGCAAACATCAAATTCGCGGGACCCTATCTCACTTCGACGCCGAGGCCATATCCACCGTGCTGACAGGTACCATACTTGCGCAGATCGGTGTACCAATAATACGGTGTAGGATCGATTCCTTCCTTTGCATATGCTGCCAGCAACTCCTGTATGTCCGGTATCCTCATCGATCCACCTAGATCCCCTTTAGCCCCGCATCATCCAAGGTACATCACGACGAAACTTACCGACGATTTCGCCCACCCCCGGCATCAACAAATCACAACTCTCCGTATACACCGGTCCAGTATCCCCCTCCTTCCTCGGCAGCTTTTGCATGTAAAATGCCTTGAGCTCTGCAGGGAAACCATACAAGAAGATCGGAGTGCCAATGATGTCGGTCATCTGCCGCTCGGCGGCCTCGGCAATATCATCACCAATTGCGTGTGGAACCATCACGGGTTTGCCTTCCGCATCCTTGATGGTGTTGCCATCAGCGTCTTCGGCTTCGTGCTGAATACCATGCTCATTGAGCCATTGAATGGCGTCCGAATAAGACAAGCGTTTAAAGGGTCGAGCAGGAGCTGTGAACTTGGGGTTAAGGGGCTTGATAAGTGCGACAGAGGCTGGGTCTGCAAGAAGCTTGTCGATGCTCTCGCAGATCTACGCGAGGAAAATGAATAATTAGTACTGTGCAATAAAAGGACTCGAAACTCACAATGGCTTCAATGTGAGTCATCAAGTCGTCAAAGGTAATGAACGCCAATTCTGCCTCCATATGCGTATACTCGCTAAGGTGACGGCGAGTGTGGCTGTTTGAATATTGTCAAGGTCTCATCAGACCATCACCTGCAATAAACTCACCTGTTTTCGGCACGGAAACTTTCTTGAACACAAAATACATCTCCAAGTGAAGGAAGACAGGTCTCGAGGTATAATTGAGAACTTTGAGTGAGAAAGGCGGGTTGTCCATAATAGTCAAACTTGAACAGCGTTGCTCCACCTTCCACTTGGGTCTGCACGAGACATGGTGGTGTCACCTCCAAGCAGTGGTGCTCAGCATAAGTAGACCGGAACGCAGACAAGAGTGCAGCGCGTAGTCGAAGGACGTTGGAAGCCGTTTCACCACGCAGCACGAGATGACGCAGATCGGCGAGAATGGAGGGGTCAGATTGCTACGAGATAACGTCAGCAGTGAAGTAACAGCTGTGTATCAAAAGGAAAAAAAGGTACCTCGTTTAATCTGTTGGTAAAGGCTTCTTCTGCGCCAGGGGCGGCACCGAGCACCTTCCAGTAATCGACGACAAGTTCGTGTCCGCCAGGGGCCTTCTGGCCCTCGGGAACAACTTTGAGTGTCCCGATAAGCTCGACGGATGCTTCGAGCTGCAGTGTGACTGCATCGTAAGTTTTGCTCTAGAAATAATCAGTCGCGTTGCCTCCAGAACGGGACTGTACGCACGGTTTGACCAGTCAGTAAGGCTTGCAGGTAGCCCGTACCGTCCCGCAAGACAATAAACATAATTTCCTGCTGATCGCGAAGACGATGTACCCATCCGGACACACGCACCCTCTGATCCCGCAAACGCGCGAGGCCCACGATCTTGGACTACACCACACACGCGATCAGAACGCGCAAAGCGACTCAAGTCCGACTCGGACTCACCTTTCTCGGGGTCTGGAGCGAAGGATCCTCGACAAGGACCACTTTTCGACTCTCCTCGAGCCGCTTTTCACGCCGCTCTTGTCGTTCCCGGGCCTCCTTCTCTTCGGCCTCGGCCTTCAAGCGTTTCTTCTCGAGTCCCTGCGCGTCTTTCCTAGCCTTTTTGGTCGCAGACTGTGTCGGCGCATCGAATCCCGCATCAGCACTCTTCCTGATCTGAAACACCGTGCGGTCGACGTCGGCAGAAGGGGTGGTGAAAATCGCATATGCAAGGGTCTGATATGGGCGATCGATAGTACCATTGCCGGGTGCATCGACGCCAACCGCTTGGTCGATGTATATTGTGGACATTCTGGAAAGATGCTTGGGTTAGCTCTACTTTTTATGTCGGAGGGTTTCTGACGCTACGTGACTCGGATTGTGTCCTTATCTACCAGACGCGCTCACCGGCAACTCCCGAGAGTGACTCGATTAAAGATCATGTACAACTTGACAACCGATAGACTTCAGAACAGTCGATGTGGAAGCTCCCGGAAGATCACCTGCTCCTCTTCTTCCACCACTCCCACCCGGGCGTAATCATCATCATTCATTTTCCCCAGATGTTTATAATGCACACCTTCTATACATACGAAACATCAATGTGCGCATAAGCTCACCACTTTGCCGAGTGATAGACGAGTTTGCAATGTGTTAATGCATCCCCAACACGAGAACCTTGCCTATAATCGCACAGCAATGATTTCTTATTGAGAGGCGCTACTCTGGCCGTTGGAAGATGTAAGTCACGAGCATGCAACATCTAGCTTTCAATATTTAGTCTTGTGAATGATGGCTCACCATAAGAGGAAAACACATACCGCGCTCCTCCAGTCCATAACGAGAACAACCGAGCACTTGTAACACAGACACCTTAATCGAGCATTGTGGTGGTCCATATCATCCAGCGTGGTTGCATTGGAATCCGGTCCGCATGGATAGACGATGTAGGGCGCCTCTTCCAACATTCTGATGCCGAGTCGTCCCAGGGGTCCAATGTGTTTCGGTGTATTTTTATTTGATTGCGGGTAACTTTTACGACACGCAACCAAAAGCACCTCGGGATAGGTAAAATGGCAGTCACCACCTGTGTAAAAGAAAGCACAGGTTAGGCGTAGCTTGCTCAAGTTCGTTTGGTATGATTCTGTACTTGTGTTGAAGTTGTTACACTGCTGAACACCACAACTCGACTGGATGCCACGCCTTCCAAAGATGAATGGGGAGTTTTAACTTGCTCAGCAGCTTCAACGTCGAGTTTCTTCTTCCACTCGTCAACTAGCACAGGCAGCTGTGGAAATGTGGATGCGAGTATTGAAAAGGAGGGAAACAAGGAGGGTCAACTACATGTGGGAGGAGGTCAAAGGTAGATGTGTTTGGTGGCGGGTGCGTCAGGTATTCATTGTATTCGGAAACCAACGAGCGTCGACGCGACTGGTACAAGGTTGCCTCTAGTTGTCGCATCTGGAGATTGTTCAAGATGCCGACGCACTCGGGCTACGCCTGGTCCCACTTTAACATGTTTGCAATCACCTCCATTCGAAGTGAATTCATATTATGAAAGCTGTCCATTGAGTGTAAGCGCATTATGTCTCTTGGGAGAAATACATTCGCAAGAGTTATTGATTTATCGTACCCGAAATACGCAATCTCGGGCTGATATCCACGCTGCCTGAGGCTTACGGAAATGCTGCACTAGCTATGGATCAAGGCCAGGGTTGTTTAAGGAGAGGAGCTAACCTTGTTCCTCGCTTCCCCCCCCGAAGTATCTCCAGGTCAAATCTTTGTCTGCGTCCTCGCCCTCTCTGTTCTGCCAATATTCGCATCGACTTGCGTGCCGTTGAGACCAATCAGACAACTAGTCAAAAGAAAAAGACATCCGGACCAATATATAGTGTTGTTTCCGCTTCTCATCCAGGAACTTTGTCTTGTCGGAGGACCAGTAGTATTTGCGCATTAATGAGTCCACCTGGTCTCTGTCAACCCACTTTCCCGAATCTGAGAGGAGGTCTAGAAGTGCATTTCTTTGGACGACAGTACCGCGTACCATTGCCTACTTTGCACCAGTCGTCGGGAAGAACTTCATTCTCACGAATGACTGCTTCACAGAAGTGGGAATGGAAAAGCCTATAGGGTAAATGAATATGAGGCCACTGCTGAGATGTCGTCGTACCGTTCAACTCTGCAAGCTGGGCAATACCTGCGGGGCATGTTCCGGAGAATAATTTGGGCTGATTTACCGCGGCTCTTTACCACGGATCAGATTTCAAACAACCTCAAGAGTCTGTGCTCACGTTGCAATGGGTGTAAAGCACGAGATTGGTGCATCCAGGTTCAATCACGTAGGTCCCCAATTTGGTAGAGAGCAGTAGTCCAGATTCGGAGAAACCGTGACGATCTGTGTATCAAGATGGCTCGGAGAGACTCGCACGTACGTGCGGGGTTCGGGAGGTCCACAGGATAAATGTATGCGAGCGCCTGTCAATGACGATGGGAAATCCACGTACGGCTCTACAGCTCGTTGATATTGTACCACTTACGTAAACACTCGAGAACAAGGTAACCATCTTGAAGTACAATCTCGGTCGCGTGAAGATGCTTGCAAGTCGGTTTAGGTTCAGTCTCCATTTTCCTCCGAGTCGCAACGCTCAAACTGCCTGTCATGGTTGTCAGGCGACAACGTTACCAGACAACATCGCCAGCTTGCCTTGGAATGATAGTACGCCGATCAATGCACATGCATTACTTTTCCGGGTGCATAATGGTCTCAGTGATAGACATGCTACTGGACACGAACGCGAATTCGAAAACTGTTCCGGGTGGACCGCAGATGCATCTCGGTTTGGATTTCTTCTCAGCTGCTGTCTCCGGGCCTTGGGACGTTTCTTGAAACAGGAGACCATATGGCCCTGAATTTTGTCGAGAGGTACTCTGATACATGGCACGACACCATAAATTTTTATTGGCCGTGCCTCTTATAGAACATCATACTTCAGATTTCTCTGCTTTAGCTAGCGCACCTGCCGTCGTCTGCTACGCGATGCGCTCTTTGCCGTTCATTTTGCTTGTGGCGCTCACCCATGCTCTAAGTTCAGGTGCAGGACTCTCTCCGAGCCCTTACCGTGTTCACGAAAAACGCACACGCCTTCCCTCGGATTGGACACTGGTGAGGCGCCTCGATGCTACTTTGACTGTTCCCTTGCGGTTTGCGTTGAAGCAGAGAAATATCGAGCTCATCGGAAATTACCTTAACGACGTCTCTCATCCTAAATCCGCCGGCTACGGAAAACATTGGACTGCAGGGGAAATTGCGCGCATGTTTGCGCCGACCGATGAGACCGTTGACGCTGTCCGTAGCTGGCTGGCTGCGAGCGGCATCGCAAAGGACCAGATTACACTGGGTCGGACCAAGGGATGGATCCAGGTGGACGTGACTGTCGAGGAAGCGGAACAGCTGATGAACACCGAATACAACGTGTACACGCACACGTCTGGCAAAGAGCACGTAGGTGAGTCGAGATACTTCCCGCTTCATGTAACTTAAGAACCTAATATGAGGAAAACAAGGTTGCGAGGTATACCATCTTCCCGAGCATGTCCAGTCCCATATCGACTTTGTCACACCTTCTGTGAACTTCGACGCTAAGCTGACCCGTCGGCCTGCCCCAGTTCCTGATATTGGAAAACCGGGAACTGGTACCACCCCAAAAATGGCTGGTGCGATGTCGGGCATTGTAGGTGAGCTGGAGGAGTGTAATGAGTATATTACTCCGATCTGTCTCCGAACGCTCTACGGTATCTCCTACAAACCTGTAGCTACTGACAAGAATAGCTACGGTATTGGTCAGTCGATGTCTCTACAAATGCATCTGTGCCGCGCTCATGCGTAGCTTGTTGACTTGTTTTTCTGCAGTGGAATATGCCCCACAGGTTTACCTGTATAGCGATATGCAGATGTTCGCGCAGACCTACTCTGCCGATCTTGTTGGCAAGGAGCCGTATTTGGTGTCGATCGATGGTGGTGAGGACCTGTATTACGGATCGATTCATATACCATTACATTTGATTACTCGTAGGCTCCCTCCAGACCTCTTCCCATATCGTGGAGTCAGCGCTGGACTTGCAATACGCTATGTCCTTGGTCACTGGTGAGCAAACGGTGACGCTGTATCAAACCGGTGATGCGGTACAGGGTAGGTTCGTGTTCTTTGTATGATCTTAAATGTATTAGAAACGGTGTTGGCTAGGTGCATCATTCAACAATTTCCTCGATGCCGTCGACGGCAGCTATTGTACATTCGAGGGTGGCGACGATCCCAGCCAAGATAATATTTATCCAGACACCCTACCTGGCGGTTATACGGGTATGTCTGTCTATCTCAAGGCTATTCGTCTTAATCACACTCGCTTAAAGGGCCTGAGGCTTGTGGAACCGTGAAGCCTGCATACGTGATCTCGACATCGTACGGATACAGCGAGGCTGACCTCACTCCGTTCTACGCACAAAGGCAGTGCGCCGAGTACGCGAAGCTCGGGCTTATGGGTGTCACGGTTCTGTACAGCTCCGGAGATGATGGCGTGGCGGGAGCTGGGGGCCTCTGTCTGAACCCCGACGGTAGGAATTATTTACTTGATGTCGGATGGCTACCTCATTACGAGCTGCCAGGTACTCAAACCTCTGGTGGACGGATCTTCAGCCCCACCTTTCCGGGAACCTGCCCATATGTTACTTCTGTCGGCGCAACGATGATGAAACCAAACGCGACTGTATTCGACCCCGAGGTGGCCTGCACGCAAATGATATACTCCGGGGGTGGTTTCAGCAACTACTTCGCTGTTCCCGATTACCAGAGAGATGCTGTGGATTGTTACCTGAAAGGATTCTACCCCGACTATCCCCCGGACATCTGGAACTCGACTGGAACAGTACGTTTTCCTATGTTTTAAGGGCCTTAAGGATGGACACTATCAAATCGTCTCAGTCTCGAGCGTTCCCCGATATTTCTGCCAATGGAGCAAATTATGTCATCGCAGTATGTCTGACAGGATTACTCCTTCCGTTTTGTGCTCAGTCTCTTTTTTCAATCCATAGGCCGATGGTGATTTCAGGCGCATCTACGGGACGTCTGCCTCCTCTCCAGTCACTGGTGCGATCTTCACGATGATCAACGATGCCCGTCTTGCCCGCGGCAAGGGACCCATTGGTTTCATCAACCCGGCGGTAGGCCCCTTTGTGATTAGATTCGCGAAAGTCCTTACTGCCTCTCCGCCTCCTCTCTAGATCTACTCCCCCGAGTTCGCTTCCGCATTCAATGACATCACTGAAGGCAACAATCCCGGTTGCAACACCCCCGGGTTCAATGCAACCGATGGATGGGACCCTGTCACCGGGCTAGGGACACCCAATTTCCCCAAGCTACTCAAGTTGTGGCTGTCGTTGCCCTAACTGTGATCGCAGCAGCTGCGGACGTACTTCTTTTCTTCCCAAATTCGATTCCTTTGGGAAAAGCGTAACCATACCTATCGTCGTGTACGACCTACGTACACTGTGTCAACGCAAGCGCTAGGCGTCTGCTACATCCTACCTTAATGCAAAATCCGAAGTGGACGATGAACATTACTGATTCATCCACGATTTTTAATAGATGGGTTCACGATCAACTGCTCTCGCAGCGAGTCTGAAGCACGGTGCGGTGCGGTTCATTGCCTCGGCGAAGTGTACTATGCAGGAAGATCCTCAATTAAGTCCAACTTCAGCCTTCATGTCGGTCACGGCTAAACTCGGCACCATCATCGAATTGACCTTCTGTTTAAACGCATGTAGGGTCTCTATCCCCCTAACGATGCTGTAGATTTCCCTGATCAGTCATTGCCCCGCGCTGCCCTATAACAAAATTCTACATGTGCTCCCGAAACAGAACAAGAAAAAAAAAAGTGATAAATCGCATTATCGTAAATCTGCGCCAAAGATCCATCACACGAAGTGTTCTCGCCCGTGATATCACAGCGCAGACCGTGTAGTATCCCTGACCACATCAAAGATCATACGGCCATCAACGGCGTCACCATTCGATTCAGTTGACTTGGTACCCGCCAGCGCCCATTGACCCTAAGACCATCAGGGGAAGAAGCAACTCAGCGGTACCGCCACAGGAATGAAAACTTCATCCTCACAGTGTAAGCAGACTCTCCCAATCTCACTGCCCGCAACTTGGAGCCTGGTCGCAGCATCATTGCCCGAGCTTCCTCTTTTGTAAAGTTCACGTTTCTTATCTCAGAGGCTGGATGCGAATAGTCCAAGTATGGCTGTCTGTTTTCAGACTCGTCCGAATCCTCTGAGAAATTGACATGGACGTCAGACGCCAAAGGTCCGGGCACGCCGTTCTCGATCCACAAAACATGCAAGCTGAGCATACGGAGGGAGTTTGCGCTGCTGACGGCTCTGGCAATCGATTCCTGTGGGTGGCTCGTAAACATCGATGTACACTTTAAAACACAGGAGGAAAGGCTCACCACGTCAGGACTAGCCACCGTACAATGTACAGTCTTCAGAGCAGGGCATTTGAGACACAGCTGCGACAAGAAGTCGAGGTTCAACAATGCAGCCCCGACAATCAATTCCTGGAGGGACTGCCCTTGCTTCGCTGCCAAGAAGCCAACAAATGGCCATGGAATTGCCATGCGGCCATACACAGAAAACGAATTGAGCGTGAATGACTTGAGGGACCCCACATGCGGGAGGAGGGATCGTGTCCATGTCCATAACCGATCCGGACCAAGGATATCCATTGAGCCAGTCCGAACGGTAAGTTGTTCTAGAGCAGGGAGAGGCGTTAACGGCACACGATAATTTCCAGATCCCAGGTATTCCGTGTCGAGGGCAACGAGGTTCGGCAGGCATCCCATAATGGCAGGAATAGCGGCGCTGGGTACTCCTTTTAGTTGAAGTTCGCGAAGTAGTGGAAGCTTCAAGAAGATTGATATCAAGATAGTGGGAGGAACACCAGCACACCTCTGTCAACGTAACGATGAGCGCGAATGACGTCGAACGGTGCCTGAAGAAGCGTACTCCAAGTTCTAGGTGTGTCAAGGTAGAACTGAGCTCATTTGCCCAGCCTTGTAATACTCGTGGCGGGCCTGAATTCAGCGACCACACAGAAAGGCGGCGAATGCCCTTGATCGTGTTCAACAATGCCCAGGCGTCTTCTCCGACATCGTGGTGAGTGCGAATCACCAGTTCTTTTAATGGAAGAGTAATCAAGACTTGAAGTATCGGCAAAAAATTTAGGGTTGGGGTATCTGTATCATCTATATACTTGGCGGATTCAAGGTTCGTACACAGTCGCAGTGCTGCCTTGATGTCCTCGATGATTTGTGGGTCCACGCGACGAAAAAGCTGAGCAGCACCTAATACAGTAGTTAGTCCTAGTTGCAAGCAGGATGGCCATGAGAAGGGACCTGTTTCGGTGACCCTCCGGACATAGAGAGCTAATTCTGGCCGTTTAAGTAATGTGGTACAGGGATGGAAGAGAACCTGCTGGGAATTAGGATCAGCCGATACAAAGGAAGAGAAGGTGGTGACCTTTTCTTCACTAATTCGAGAGTCGAGAGTCCTGTACAACAGCGGGATGGCAGCACGATTGAAGGTCGAACTGACAAGGACAGCGTTCACCAAGTCACGTCTGTCAAGATGATCGAGCACCGGATAGAGGAGATCGAGAGGCACGTTTTCCATCATTCAGTTGTGTCAAAGGCATCTAGTGTTTTGGCGACGACGGGTTACTCCACTGACGAGTCGTCCTGTATTCCTCAGGGCCGGGGGATGCCGGACTGTCGTGCGTTCGCTGAGCGAAGTGAGATGGAAATTTCGGCGACTGTTACATGTTGAGTTCACTGTGGAATTTGACTTGTTCTACTCAGTGGTAACCTGGTGCGCGACATCGCACAACTTACCAGGTAGCTCTGTCACGATCAGTCGAGCCCCTGGATCCCTCAGCATGTCAGTGACTGCGCTGCTGCGGCTGTCTCGGGGTATTCCGTGTGGCCTGGGGCGGCAGCCCATATATATTGGACCTTCCCCATCATATGCACCCATCTCCACCCCCCATGGATAAAGTCGGAACCTACTCTGAAAACCTTGAGAAAGGGTGTTCTGAGGCCCAGCCCTTGCCCTCAGAATCATACCACGCCTGTTCAGCGCATCCTACGCAAATCCGTCGTCGTCGATCCTTGGCCAAGCATCCCTGGATCATCTTTGGTGCCGTGGCACTGACCTGGCTCCTGTTTTCACATGGAAAGCGCCTCTTTAGCCAGCCACATCACACATGGGTATGCATTCACCGTGCTTGGTTATACATTGGTGAAACTGACATATCCCGCAGCATTGGGCAGACCACGAGGTCGAATATGCATCATTGACAGAGGGGGATGCCCACCAATGTGTGTGCAGTACTAATTGGACAACTTATCTCGACCAGCCACCTTGGGCCCCTGAGCATCCCTATGGCGCTGAGGCCACTTTCTCCCTCCCTCTCGATTCAGATGTTCTCTATCTTGGCTCCCGGGGTCCGTTCCAATATGGTCTGGTCAATATCGAGCAATCGTCAGAAGTCGCCGACACAGTGGACGTACATGTCCGAGTGGCTTATTACGATGGCGAAGCACTCGAGCATGCTACTGTCTGTCGAACGGAGAGGGCAGACAAAGAACATGGTGTTGGGATATTTGTTCGTTACCATCACTTAATTCCATGAGGCCTTTATTAAT
Organism: Boletellus pseudochrysenteroides; assembly: GCA_038090975.1. Taxonomy (NCBI): domain Eukaryota; kingdom Fungi; phylum Basidiomycota; class Agaricomycetes; order Boletales; family Boletaceae; genus Boletellus; species Boletellus pseudochrysenteroides. The sequence goes on from JBBPNQ010000062.1 coordinate 41,300, forward strand.
CAAATTCTCTAGACCTCTCCGATTGTGCCCCACCCACCTCACCGCGCGCCCGAAGACCAACTCAGATTTGACGTTACTCTTATTCTGCCCGCAGGAAAGGATGCTCCTTTGTCAGTCAAGAAACTAAACACCAAGATGCCAAATTACAACCAAAACGTAGCAGACCTGCAGGAATCTGTCTTTTTTGATAGCATCTCTCTCACGTCTGCCAACGGCTTGTTGAATGTCAAAGTAAGGAGTACAATGATTGCCGTTCGCTCGTTTTCTGACCTGCCACTTAGTCTGTCGCATTCGAAGCTGGCCGGTTCTCGGCGGTGAATGGCAAGATCGACGGTCATTTCAGTGCCCGATCCTCCCTCGATTTGAACACTGTGAACGGTGGCATCGCACCCACAGTGAACTTGTTCCATCGCGAGGGCAAGGGGCCCCCTAAGCTCACGATACACTCTGTGAATGGGTGTGTTATCATTCTATGACTTCATGGTTAGAAACTGAACTTGCATTAGCCAGGTTGATGCAGAGGTCTCACTCACTTCGGAAGCGTTGGTGGGCGGCGAATTCGAGGTCAATGCAGGATTAAAGAACGGGAACATTGGATTAAAGTTCGCCGACACCCCAGTTGACTCTGTCTTGCGGTGTCACGCCGAAACGATCTCGGGCGGGGTCGAAGTCGGACTTGACAGTGCATTCGAAGGTACATATTCACTTCAAAGTATATTGGGCAAAAAGCTTGTGTCACAACACAACGTGGACGACCCCGCCGGAAAGGACCGCCAACGAGTCATCTCGCTGAATGAGGCCCTTGGGCGTGTGGAAGGTGAGCTTAGATGGGTGGAGAGCGACGGGAGTAGCTCTGAGAACGAGGGATATGTCATCTTGAAGGCTGTTACTGCGTCTCTCAAACTCGTCGTTTGATTGTTTGTTCTCGTGTACCTTATCTGTTGATGTTGTAGTTGAAACAATATTCTGCATCATTATTGCACTGCCACAGACACAAGGGGTGAGGTCGACGTGCTAGCTCCTCTCTCACATATCAACGCAATCGACGAGCAAAACACCGCGGACAACGTCGTCGTCGGCCACAATGGTAACACAGGATCACCCTGTCCTGTCCTTGCTCCTCATCAATCCCTCCACAGCTACCACTATCGCTACTCACCGCAGCGCAAAACAAACCCATGGTGAGCCGATCACGCGTTCCAAGAAAAAAAAGATAAAGTCAACGTCTTTGATTTCGGACGGATGACTGACAGCGTCCAAGCTTGTAGAACTCAAGAACGGCGAGACGTTCAACGGTCATCTCGTCAACTGCGACAACTTTATGAACATCACCCTGCGTGAAGTGTATCAAACGAGCGCGGACGGCGATCGGTTCTGGAAACTCAAGGAATGCTACATCCGTGGTAGCACGGTGAGTGTTTTCCTCCCCATCCTTGTTCGATCGTCGACCTCATCGCGATGGCCCTCGGTTGGCGTGTGCGAATGGCGGCGTGTGTGGTTACGCGTGGTGTGGGGCGTATGCGTCAAAGATCAAATACTTGCGCGTACCGGATACCCTCCTGGACGCGGTCAAAGAAGAGCAATCGCGGGCACGTGAAGCCGGGCGGAGCGCAAGAGGAGGCGCAGGTCCCGGTCCCAGAGGTGCGCCTTCCCTTTTTCATTTCGATTTTTTTTGCGCCCCATCTCTGATCACGATCCTACATGACGTCCCTTTTTCATCACGCCGTGTCCGACGATACGGTCGTATGCCACACCATCACTATCGACGCTTCCACGTTCCTGTTACTGTATCCATACTGCGCAGGCGGACGCGGAACATCAATGAGAGGTGGGTCGTCTGTCCATCGTCTGCGCACGTTTCTCATGTTTCCCCCCGCCAGGACGTGGCAATACCCGAGGCACAGGTCCTCGTGGAGCCCGGGGTAGGGGTAGGGGATGAGGTCATCTTTCAGTGCGGCCTCGTTATAGACGCATACGATATCCTCGCGGTCCGACGCGGCTGTACCTTATCATGCTTGTTCCACTGCACTTGTCATTTGGGGAATCATTTTTTCCACGAAAAAGGGCAGACACTCAAGTTTAGCCTATCTGTGGCGCCGACGTCGAAGGTTGCCTAACACAATTATGGTTGGCCCCCGTGTGCTGCTACGGTATCTGTAAGTAGGCTGCTCTCCCTCGGAAACATGTGACGTGTCCCGCCTCGGAACATGTCCGACCAGTACGTACATCGCTTGAAACGCACAAAGACGCCCGACCCGCGCGGGGTGTCAGGTCAGTATAATTCAGGACGTGGGAGGAGGGGTACTAGATGAAGTGATGATATTGATGCAGATGTTTGCTAAGTACATATTAAGATGATGGGATGCCCCCTGCGGGTACTGCTTTCAACGCCACACGATTCCAATCTGCAGCTGTTCAACTCTTTGTTAGCATTTGACACGTGAGACGACGAGGGAGACCTACTGTTCTCAAAAACGGTGTTTCCCCACCAATTAAGATAGATGCCACCCTTTGGGAACTGTGAACCGGCTTGCTAAGTGAATCGTGCCACCGGAAGAGTTTGATTGTCATACTCACCGACAGAGTGAAGAAGATTACAATGGCTGACAGAACAGTACCTGAAGGGCTGTCATCTCACACTCATTAGCACCAATGGAGGGAATAGCTTACCGCTATCTAAGGCTGCGCTAGTAACGTAATTGAATTTACTCCACCACGCAAAGTTCCGCTTTCGCACAAGGAACTGGAATACAAACCCGGTCGCGAACCACGCAGAATAATTGATACCACCAGCGGGTGGTATATTTGACACACCACTGAGGATCACCGGGGTGCTCACGAATTTGACCCAAGAGTTGGGATACCGTCGTTGCCAGAGCCAGAATGGGAAAGGTAAAAGGGCGCCGCCAATGATCGCATACAGCTCAGGCTGATACAGGGAACCGGCACCAAACTGCCGTGTAGGCCCGACAAGGCCCCTTGCACGAGCAGGGTAAGCACACAGTTGGAAGAAAGACAATATTACACACCAAATTGCCGATGCTGTGAAATACACTTGATTGTGTGGGCAAGTGAGGTTGCTTGCTTGAGTTGGAGAACAGATATCTTTGACATTGTCAAACAACCATTCCTTCACGCCAACTTGGACGAACGCAGCAAGAAGCGTTCCAACGCCCTGCACTGTTACATATCGTCAGACAGCACGTGGTTCGCAGGAAAGCGCGAAACGTCGTACCCAAGAACGTCGCTCGTGGGGGTACTTTGATGTAATGACCTAGTTTCAAGTCCTGGACGAACGAAGTCGCCTCCATCAGCGTCTGTACCGCGTAAGCCTTGAAGATCTACGTGAACTGTCAGCAAGGGCGAGCGAATGATATTATCGGTCATGTATGCACCATGTTTGCGATGGGGTTTCCAGCCAAAAGTGTACCCGGAATGATTTGAGCCAACAGATTCAATGAAATCTAAGGGACGTAATAAGCTTCATAGAGGTATCCGGAAGTAAAATCTTTACCCCTTGGCCGGTCATCGCATAGATGAAACCAGAAGGTAGCACATATAGCACTGGCAAGATTGCGGCTAACACCAGAGCCCACACAGGCACAGAAGTGTGCCATACCTGAGAGGGAATGAGGGTCGGGAGAGTAGGGTAACCGCACTCTTACATACCTCGACGACAAGCACCATCAAGAGGAAAAAAACTATGAAACACACAATGTACCACCAATCCGGCACCTCGGGGTAGTTGCGCATCAGTTTTGCGTGGATGTCGTCCGGTTCCACGCGGATCCTCTTCATCCCATTTATCACGCTGCGACCATGATACAGAATAGTGTGGACTAGCGCACAGGTTGCAAGCGCAAATGCGAGGAGGTAGGCTATGGCATAAGTTGCTGGCAGGTATAATGGGGAATACTCGTCGTATGCCGTGGCGTTGAAGCGATCAGAGCTATCTAATACGCGGGTGACGTTGTAGTATTGGCCGAAGCGATCGTACGGGTAATCGTCATTGATGGGGAAGTATGCGAGGTCCCAAGTCTATAAGATCAGGGGTTAGCATGTGAAATTCCGACAGAGAAGGAGCCAGTACGTTTGTGTAGTACATCAAGGGCGTGATGATCCAGAAGAAAAGCACGAAGCCAACGAATATATGCGCTTCAGCCCACCATGGAAACATCAGTGGGCTGCCAATCCATGATATCTGAGACCAGTCGAAAGTGAGAACGCTCATCCCTAACCCGGAGCTGACGCCGAACATCTGGTTGATGGGAACGTTGTCCGGGAAGATCCAACATAGCCATGAGAAGATCGAGAGCCCCTGGAAGAGGTATCCTGACAAAGTATGGGCACTATCCACACCATAGCGAAACAACTACTCACCGGGTATGAAGAAGAAGAAGAAAGCACCCGCCAAGACGAGAAGGAAATATCTATAACGAGTGATACCTCCAGGTGAATCATCGTCTTCCGCATGCAAAGTGTTCAGCAGTGTGCACGTCACGAGATTTTGGGGCCAAACCATGCCAGCAGGCCATACCAAGAATCGTCTGCACAAGCCAGCAAGGCCGAAGCCTGTGACCTGGGTGGCGACGACCAGGAGGACACTGTACCAATAGTCGACGGGGATGTGGTAGTTTATCTCGGTGACGACGATGGTATTTATAGCGTATGGGGGACCAATGGCCACGTTTGCCATGATGAAGACGAGCACATGCTCCTTGATATTCCAAGGCCCGGGGTTGAGGGAGAATTCTAGGCCACCAAGCCATCGAGGGAGTCGGTACGTATTGATTGGGAGGACGAAGGCGAAAAATTTGCCGATGGGATAGCTTATAATGAGAAGCGCGAGGGGCGAGACGGTCGGGGCCGGTTGTCGGAAGTTGAAGAAGACATTCATGGACCTGGGAAGGTTAGGGACGGCTAAAATGGACAATGAATGGACTTACCCGCCGATCATGCAGAGTACGAGACCTATGACCCACATACGAAAGGTCATTACTGGCATTTCTGGGTCATCGATGTTGGAAACGGATGCGCGGACTTCTGGGAAAGGGCTATCCTCTTCGTTGACCGCATCAAAGTCGAACTCCATCCTGGGTATAATTGTGAGGAGAGGCAAAGGAGGATGACGAAGCCACGTACTTGATCGAGCCGTCTCGACTGTCTTCCTCCAGCATGCTCGGTGAGAAGTCGAGCGTGGTGTCATCAGCTATGGTAGAAGACAGAATCCGTTTTCGCCGGGATGACTGAGGTGGGTCGCGTTCGAAGATCTTTTCTGGGAAATTGGAGGGAAGGTCGACATGGATTCCCCGCGAGCTGATAGCACTGGCTCTAGAAGGGCCTGTCTCTGTTGTGGGAGGGCGGACGGAGCTGAGCCTTCGCATACGGTACGGGTCGCTGCCGGCATGCTGGGAGATGGTGGAGGGGGGGCTGTCGACGGGT